>JACDNR010000461.1:0-38226 GCA_013421045.1 Propylea japonica | reverse complement strand
TTTAACCCCCTGGATCCCTTTGCAAGTGAATGAAATTTTCAGGGAATAATGATATTAATATTGTGAACGTACGTACCAAATCTTTTTATGCGCCGGCGAATATTTTCGGAGATATGAATTTTTTAATGTTTTGGGGGGCGTTTTAACCCCCTGGATCCCTTTGCAAGTGAATGAAATTTTCAGGGAATAATGATATTAATATTGTGAACGTACGTATCACATCTTATTATGCGCCGGCGAGTATTTTCGGAGATATGAATTTTTCTATGTTTGGGGACGTTTTAAACCCCCTGGATCCTTTGCAAGTGGATGAAATTTTCAGGGAATAATGATATTAATATTGTTAACCTACGTGCCAATCTTATTATGCGCCGGCGAATATTTTCGGAGATATGAATTTTTTCTATGTTAAGGGGGGCGTTTTAACCCCCTGGATCCCTTTGCAAGTGGATGAAATTTTCAGGGATAATGTTATTAATATTTTAACCTACGTACCAAATCTTATTATGCGCCGGCGAGTATTTTCGGAGATATGAATTTTTTAATGTTTGGGGGGCGTTTTAACCCCTGGATCCCTTTGCAAGTGAATGAAATTTTCAGAGAATAATGATATTAATATTGTGAACGTACGTACCAAATCTTTTTATGCGCCGGCGAATATTTTCGGAGATATGAATTTTTAATGTTTTGGGGGCCTTTAACCCCTGGATCCCTTTGCAAGTGAATGAAATTTTCAGGAATAATGATATTAATATTGTTAACCTACGTGCCAAATCTTATTATGCGCTGGCGAATATTTTCGGAGATATGAATTTTTCCATGTTAGGGGGGCGTTTTAACCCCTGGATCCCTTTGCAAGTGAATGAAATTTTCAGGGAATAATGTTATTAATACTTTTAACCTACGTACCAAATCTTATTTTGCGCCGGCGATATTTTCGGAGATATGAATTTTTCCATGTTAAGGGGGGCGTTTCCCCCTGGATCCCTTGCAAGTGGATGAAATTTTCAGGGCATAATGATATTAATATTGTTAACCTACGTGCCAAATCTTATTATGCGCCGGCGAATATTTTCGGAGATATGAATTTTTCTATGTTAAGGGGGGCGTTTTAACCCCTGGATCCCTTTGCAAGTGGATGAAATTTTCAGGGAATAATGATATTAATATTGTTAACCTACGTGCCAAATCTTATTATGCGCCGGCGAATATCTTCGGAGATATGGATTTTTGAATGTTTACTTCTCGAAATAGCGAATCTGTCGTAATTCATTCTGATAACCAACCGTCGACACCTTCATAACCTCTTTTTATTGGTCTATAAATCAAAGCCGAGAGTAACATATTCATTATTTATCTAAATCTGCCTCATTTCAGCATTAAATATACTTCCGCACCGCGCGCCACTGGGGAGCGCGTTCGGGCGTTTCCGTCAAACGGTCTGCTAGAAATGGTCTGCCAAGTTCACTCCGGTGTTCCAAACGAACTTCCTGCATCGCTCTATTCCTGGAAGACTCTTCCAGGGTGCTTCTCTTTCAGATTCTTTCTTCTCCAAAAACTCTTTCTTATAATTGCATTTTTCTATACAGTAAGTGGCTCTCTTTTGACTTGTGTTCAACCTCTTGTTCTTCCTGCCTACTTTATTGAGTTTTCTTCGGCACTCTTATAATAGCTTTGAGTTGATGACATAGTAGTTCAATGCCTTGATAGCTGCTTGACTTCAGAGTAAGAATTAAACATAGAGATACCCAATAATTTTTAACTCGAAAACCGCAAAAAATTGTGAGAGGGAAAAAGGAGACATGGCCCCGGTAAGGAAAACACCGTGTAGATTCTAATTAAGATTCAGGACGTCCAATGATGGAGACTGTTGAAAATAGCTCACATTCCAAATTTGGTCTGAATATCTCAAAAAATGCATGAGTTATGAAGAAAAACCCATTTTTTTGGAAATTTTCAACACCCTGTAGCTCCGTAAGGAAGCTTTCGCGGAGCCATGTTCATATGGACTTTTTCCTTGAAATTGTAGGTAGATTCATCCCCTTAAGTTGTGACATACCATCATGTAACACCATGTATACAGGTTGCAATGACTTCAGAAATGATTCCAAAGTTTACCACTTGATCGCATAAAATTGATTTAATTATAAGATTACTTACCTGCAAGACCTTTCCGCTGATATATCTGTTACAATAGGCGCACTTGACGCCATACTGTTTCTGGTAGTCTCGTTCACAGTACGGTATGCCGTCCCTGCCCATATATTCGCCGTGCAACACGACATCACAAACGCCACATTTGAAGCACCATATGTGCCACTGTCTTTCTAGGGCCACCAGAGCTTGCCCTTCCTTGAGCTCCTTCTGGCAGCCGGCACATTCTATAACAGAATTTGTTGGGTTATAGACAGGTGACTCTGAAACATTATTTCGAAGATTTTAGATTTATTTTGTTTGGCACTAATTAAGAATACTCGGACAAATGAAAATTATCATAACGAAAAAATAAGGAGAAGAAATAATTTCATCTTACAATCGAGAATAAAACAGGCTAGTTGACTCAAGAGAAAGTTTAAAAGTACCTATATTCAGGCATTGGTGTACTGTTATGCAATGGCGACGACTGTTTTTAGTAACAGGGTAAGCCAAAGAGAGCCGGGATTTTGGTGTCATTGTTTTCATTAAGTCTTCCTGAACAACAGTACTGAAACCAACAGATGGTGGTCTGTCTTAGTTCAGAAAATATGGGCCCCCAAAGTTCCAAAAATGTCGTTTTTTCACTATAAAACCAAAAATTCACTGCTCCAATTTAGTCTATAAACCACCTTTGAAATTCAAATAACTATTCGAATAGTTTAATTTCAGGTATATTCAATAATTAATGCTGAAACATCGAAATTCTAGAGGCACACATATCAACAAATTCTAAGGATAGCCCGCCATTTTTAATGTTAGATTTGGCACTGCCGCAGATTCATTCGTGCAAATATGATACGATGCCTTCCCATAATAATCCAGTCGAATTGTGCTTTTAGCAGGAAAGTTTTGGGGTAGTTTAGATTTCTTTCATTTTTTATGTTTTTTGGGGTGCTGAATCCGAATTTGAGGTTTGCTAACAAAATTTCTAGACGGAACATAGAAAAAAATACGAAAAGAGAATGAAAATCTCATTCTTGGTCAGTTTTTCGCATATAACTCTGACACTATCAATTTTCCTAAAATACCTCTCCATACAAAATGAAAGTACATAAAATTCCTACAAATTGTACTACCACAGTTTCTTTTGCTTCAAACCGTTCGGTTCAAATAATAGTTGAAAATGAGGTATTTTCTATGACTCAATAAATGAAAAAAAATAATTCTATGGTTCCGATGATGCGATCCTCTTGAAATTGGCATGAACATTCAGTATATCAGTCGCAATCACAAAAAAAAAAAATTTAATCGAATCGGACATTTTGTTAAAGATTCTTCTTTTCAATATTCCAATGAATTTTCTATGGTTCTGTTCACACTATGGTCACACAATTTTGCATAAGGCTTATTATGAGCATCTTGCATTTGGCAGAACATTTCATTTCGATTGTCTCGTTTTGTCTGAGATATTGAGGAACAAAAATGTAGAATGGCCTTGTTTTATGAAACAAAATACGGCCATTCAAAATGTTGTTTCTCAATATCTCAGACCAAAATGAAACCAGTCGAAATGAAATGTTGCGGCAATATGCAAGATGGTCATAATAAGCTTCATGCAAAATTGTGTGATCATAGTGTGAGCAGAACCATAGAAAATTCAATTGGAATATTGAAAAGAAGAATCTTTATATTTGCATAACAAGATATCTGATTCAAGTGATTTTTTTTTATGAATCGAGACTGATATGCTGAATGTTCATGCAAAATTTCAAGAGAATCGCATCATCGGAAACATAGAATTTAAGTTTTTTCATTTATTGAGTCATAGAAAATACCTCATTTAAAACTATAATTTGAGACAGAACAGGTGGTCCCAGAACAAGCTGTGGTAGTACAATTTGTAGGAAATTTTATGTACTTTCATTTTGTATTGAAGGGTTTTCACGAAAAGTTGATAGTTTCCGATTATAAGCAGAAAACTGCCAAAGAATGAGATTTTTCTCTTTTTTTGGATTTTTTCAATGTTCCTCACGAAATTTTGTTAGCAAACCTCAGATTCGGATTTAGCACCCCAAAAAACATAAAAAATCGAAAAAATCAAAACTACCCCAGAACTTTCCTGCTAAGGGTTCTTTTGAGCACAAATTGACTGGACTATAAATCCCGCCACCATTTGATATCTCACTCGCCGAAGGACGAAGCAGGGGTGCCAAATTTACCATGAAGAACGGCGGGATTTCCTTAGAATTTGTGGATATGTGATACCTCTAGAATTTCGATGATTCTGCATTAATTATTGAGTATACCTGAAATGAATATAATCGAATAGTTATTCGAAAGTTCGAAGGTGATTTATAGATGGAATTGGATCAGCGAATTTGTGGTTTCATAGTGGAAAAAGCGACGTGGAGATGGAACATTTTTTGAACTTTGGGGGCCCATATTTTCTAAACTAACATAGACCGCCATCTGTTGGTTTCAATAATATTCTTCAGGAAGACTCAATGAATACAATAACACCAAAACCTGGTTGATATCTGCTGGTCAGCGAAATTCGATATTTACCTATGTAAGTTATTTGTATGAATTTGTTCAATGTTTAGCATAGGACACATTTAAGGGGGGTAGCAAAAATTAAGGGAGCGTTTTCCGTTTTTAACACGGCTCCGATACAGCATCCGCCAATGAAGGAGTACATTTGAAATAACGAGCATTTTATAAGAACAGAAGTTGATTACAGTCTCAAAATGTTCCATTCAGACAATAAGTCGACTTTCAGGCAATGTAGGAAGTTCGAAAAAATTATTTTGAATGGAAGCAAAATTATAATAGGTCGTTAAAATTTTGTTCCTGATTACATAAATTAAACCCTTGAAAATAATAGCTATAATTTTCGCGCATTCGCCATTTTGTGATTTGTGGTGGAATATGTTTGTTTTTTCTAAAAAACTTTTTAGGTTTACACTCCCAGTTTTCCCACTAAAGGCGTTTTTGGAAACTTACTCAGGGTTACTAACTCGATCCATTGGGTCACGTGACGGATTATTCGGATCACGGACCCGGGTTCTAAGTTTAGGAACACATCAGGTTTAGGATTTGAAGTGATAGTCGTATCAATAACATAACCAAATATTTCGTGAATTTATTATTTCAGTCCCAGTTTGTTTTCGGATTGTCTCTAGCTTTGCTTGCATTTATTGGCTTTTGTAAAATATTTCTTATAATTTCTGGTGTGCCCTTCCATGTTTAATGTTATTTTTGAGTAACTATGTTACAGAAGTAAAGAATTTATTTTTCATCGTTTCAGTTCATTTACTGATTGTCTCTAGCTTTGCGTGGATTTATGGCTTTTGCAAAATCTTTCTTATAATTTCTGGTGTGATCAATGTTATCTTGAGTTCTTATGTAGAAGAAGTGAATAAGGCTTTAGCTTTAATGCAGAAAGATCTGCATACAAAGTTATAAAGGAGTTGTTTCACATTATTTTCTCGGCTCATGGAACACCATATTTTAAACTGAGTCAAATTTTCTTCTCTTTCCATTATTTTTAGGAATAGAATATATGAAATTACTGATAATTATTAATTATAAGTAAAGAGACTTATTCCGACCTTTTTCAAATAGAAAATTGAACTACAGTGCGCATGCGGTGACGACCCTGCTCTCGTGTAGGGTTACGATAGATCAACCTGAGTCAGTGATCGAGTTACCGTACTTTCCGAACACGGGTTGGATGTTCGGGTTAGGTAAACGAACACGAAGGTTATATATCGAGTTTACCAGAGAGAGTATCCGAAAACGCCTTATGAATAAGGTTCAAATCATAATTAAAATATTAATAGTAAATAGTATCAATTAAAACCTATGGTTTTTATTACTTATGACACCTATTGTTGTGATTTCTCCTCGAAATATAACGAAAGTTGCTTTCTAGAACGTTCTAAGACAGAGACTTTAAGTGTTAAGTGATTAATTACCCTGTGCGGATGGGTAGAGTCCCAACAGTGGGGACCAGACAAAAACTAGATCAGTGTGTCTCCAGAATTCGTCCAAGAGACATATTCAACCATTCCTTTCATTGTATATTTGTAATTTTCTTATTTAAATTCATAGGTGCAAATATAACCATTATTTAAAATACAGTCCACTATTATTGAAAGTGCATCCTAATACAATTCCTACACCTATGACGAGAACATCGAAGAGACCTTCAATACAAATCGCGACCTTTACCGCACTTGACCAAGTTCGATTTCATCAAATTATCTTCAACCGATATAAATCAATTAACGATACAGCGTAGATAAAATCGAACATTGTTTAGACTCGATGCTGCCGCTGCACGTCAATATTTTCTCCTACATTTTATAAATATACCGATGAGCTAATGGCTGAAAGGTCGACAGCTATACACAATTGCGGGTATAATTAATATTCAGAATCCGCTGAAAAACCTGGATAATTTAGAATGGTTCTCTTGCGGGACGGAGCAATAAAACAAACATAGAAGTAAACATGTGTCGGCGGGGATTATCGCATCGATGACTCCTTTTCGTCAAGAAGATTCACAGCTTATTTATCCTTATTTGCAAGAGCAAAAAGATCATTCCAGGGCCTATTGCACTAAATACTATTGCAACTTTTTACACTTTCTTTCCAATGATTCACGTTGAACGAAACGCATTCATAATTATTGCAAAGTGCAATGTGAAAAGTCAAGTGCATGGTGAAAAGCACTTCGCAAAACTTAAATGTTGGGAGAAATCTTGTGCAACATAACTAATTCTCACTTTGCAAATCTGTCAGAATGCAAAGTGCAAAGAGGAAGGTTGCAAAGTACGGGGTCTTTATAAATGATTGTAACATCCTAGGTTGCTTTGGAAAATTTTTATCTTATCTTACAAATTCTCTACAAATTTATAATTCACATTATTCAATTTCTTTTGGATTTACCATCCCCAACTCACAGTAACGTTTGTTAAAATTAAAGTTTACATCAGAATATACATAAATATTCATAATAGTCCAACGCCAACTGCGCTGGTATAATCATTTATAAAGACCCTGTACTTTGGTGCAACAGGCCCTTGGTTAGCACATTCGAAAATGAGGTTTTTCACCCAAGATATTCAATACAGACAATAAACGAAAATCAACACAAAAAGGCTTTGAAAATAATAAGACAAACTAATAATTTGAAATGATCGAATTCAGGAGATGTCAAAATAACAGAAAGTGGATATGAAACAAATGATAAAAAAAAATCATCATTCATTATGTCTGACAGTAGAGATATTAGATGTATGGCTTATGACACTCTATACAAGATATCTGTAAACAAATGCGAGGGACTTTCGGAGATGATTCCTCGACGAAAACAAGCAGGGGTAGTTTATATAATTTTTTTTTCGAAATCGACCCCTCTTGCAAGGTACAGCCTTTGGATGGCGATGTAGAGTTGACAGGTTTTAATTTTTTTAAGGCTTCTTGAAGACACTGAGTCATAAAACTATACATAATATGGAGCACTAAGTAGATGTTTTTTTAGATCACAAAACTTTATTCTTAGGAGTTGAAAATAACAACCCCCTATGATTTCTGTTCAAAATTTTTTTTCGATTTTAGAAAAATAAAATTCTCTTATGGTTTCCCATTCAATTTTGGAGAAAAAAGTCTCATGCAAAATTCCATTTTTTCTCCGAAAAAATAAAAACTCACAAGCAGGTATGATCACTGTTCATTCCATTTATCCTTTAAAGTTTTTATTTTAAGATATCGTATGTCTATGACAGGAGATAAAGAGAAGATGATTCCGGAAGAAAATTATATTCTTAAAATTTTTATTTCACAAATGAAAATTTCTTTCGATTAATAAGCATAATTGACAAAACCAATTTTGAACATAAACATACGATGAAATGGAATGAACAGTGATTTAAACTGTTGTAATTTTTATTTTTCCCCGAGAAAAGTATCGATTGTATCGAAATGTTTGCAGAAGACTTTTTTCCCCAGATTGAATGGGAAACCATAAAAGAATTTTATTTTTACAAAAAAATCTATCCCACTCAAACAATTCTTGAATGAAAATCCTAAGGAGTTGTTATTTTCAACCCCTAATAATAAAGTTATGGGATCAAAAAAATCGTGTGACTAACATCTACTTAATAAATCATAAATTATGTATAGTTTTATGACTCAATGTTTATTAGGACTTCTAAAAAAAATAAAAACTGTCAACTTAAAATAAAGGTAAATAGGTTTGGTCTTTAAGGAGGGAGATACTTTCTTGACGATGGAAAGTTCAATGAAATAATATTTTTGTTATTCATCAACATTATCAACATTCGCCTACAGGAAACACAATAAAGATTTGAGAACTTTGAGAAAAACAACTTTCCCTTCTTTCTGATAATATCTGAAAAAAAGTAACTTGAATGTGTTTCTTGAACACGGCTAACGAATGTAGTCCAAACGTTCAATAGGTAGGCGAAAATGATGGACCATACCGAAATACCGATGAGCAAATAGCTGAAAGGTCGACCGCTATACACAATCGCGGGTAAATTAATATTCAGAATACGCTGGAAAAACCTGAATAATTTAGAATGGTTCTCTTGCAGGACAGAGCAATAAAACAAACATAGAAGTAAACGTGTGTGTCGGCGTTGATTATCGAATCGATGACTCATTTCGTCAAGATTTACATATTGTCAAGTAGATTCACAACTTATTTATCCTTATTTGCAATAGCGCGAGGGTCATTTTGGTTAGCAATCTCGAAAATGATGGTTTTCACGGTCACGTTGTTCGTTAGTTGATTCGCTTCAAATGAAGTGGGATGCTTCGGATGGGATTATTTACATGATGAATTTGAGGCTTCAGAAGGTGTTGTTATTGCAGTTGATATTAAAATTATAATAATTTAATGGGGTTCGTACAGCCTTGTAAAGAAGATGACAATTAATGTTTGAAATTATGCATTATAAAAGAGTGACCAACTGCTTAAATTATATACCGAAAATCACTTCCCCTTTATGTGCAAAGAATCAATGAAATTTTCATTCCTTTATCATTAAACTCACTTCATGAAATCATGTTCACCAGATTCTAACCTTAATTTCTTTGTTTAACGATATTGGTGAAAACATAAGAATACATTTTTTTTAATCTTCACAGACCTTCGTGATAATCTAATATTTTCAGCATATGCTCTTTCAGTTTTGAGCTCTCAAATAAAAATTTATTTATTGCAGGAAAAAAAAGAAGTGATTTTCTGTGTTTTTAGGCAGTGGGCCACTCTTGTGGTAGTTCTCTATTTTATCGGCACCGGATAGGTAAATCAAATCAAAAATATCCGATATTAAATGCATCAGAGAGAAAATTTTGGCTTCAAGTTAAACAGTGGGTAAATATCACAATTCGGTGACCAGCAAATATCGACCAGATTTTGGTGTCTTTGTATTCATTGAGTCTTTCTGAACAACATTGGTGAAAGCAACAGGTGGCAGTCTGCCTTAGTTTAGAAAATATTGTCCCCAAAAGTTCCAAAAATGTTCCATCTTCACGTCGCTTCTTTCACTATAAAAACACAAATTCACTGCTTTAATTTAGTCTATAAATCACCTTCGAACATTCAAATAACTATTCACTATTCGATTAGTTTCATTTCAGGTATATTCAATAATAAATCGAAATTCTAGAGATACCACATATCCACAAATTCAAAGAAAGACCGCCGTTCTTCATAGTGAGTTTGGCCATTTCTGCGTCCTGCGGCGAGTGACAGACATATCAAATGATGGCGAAAAAATCTGCAGCAGTGCCAAACCTACCATTAAAAACAGCAGGCTTTCCTTAGAATCTGTGGATATGTGATACCTCTAGAATTTCGATGTTTGTGCATTAATAATTGAATATACCGTCGGTTTCTGCCAAAAAAAGATGAGTACATTTTTGCGTTAAGTGAATTTTCCTAACCATTATCAATTATTTAAAATATAATATAATAAATGTACTGCATAAACCAGATAATCTTGAAGGCTTGTTTTGGAATATTGTAATTCATTTGCTGAAAACTGAATAGCTCAAATAAGTTAAGTGTACAAAACTAACAAAATGTTACTTATCTAGTTTTCTCAGTAAGCCGACGATACCCGAAATGAAACTAATCGAATAGTTATTTGAATGTTCGAAGGTGATTTATGGACTCAAATGGTGCAGTGAATTTGTGTTTTTATAGTGAAAAAAGCGACGTTGTTCAGGAAAACTCAATGAATACAATGATTGAACTCTCTACGATTAGGTATGACAAAATAAATGACCAACTACGAAAAATGTTGTTGGCGCTTTCTTATCGATGGAAATTGTATACTTCAAACAATATGGTAGAACCTCAAGTACTCAAATCGAGTATTACGGGCAGATTGATGCGCAATATTATGCCTAGATTCAATGCGTCAGGCCCGTAATACACGATTTGTGAACTACAGGTTGCCTTCCATACAGCTTGAATTAAGCCACTCCCAACGATAAGAGAAGAATAACAACGTTATTCATAGTTGATCATTTATTTTGCTATAATCGTTAAGCGTTAAATCTTTCGAATATTCTACTATTTAACTTTGCGGCAAAGTTCTTTTACTGATGGACTGATGTGTTGAATATCGGATTTTTCCGATGTGATTTTCCATATCGGTAAACCAGTTGTTATTGATTGAGTGCGGAAAACTTCAGGAGGTTATTCTACATGAAAAAACAATGACATTATGCTATGTATATAAGTAAATAACTTTTGTCCGTAAATGCTTAGTTTTTCGAGATATGTTATTGTTGAAGATTTACTTAAGAACTGACTAAAGCATGGTACGCCAATGATATACTTCAACGGTGCAACATACGTTTTTGAATTCTTCCATCAATTCGTGACGAAGAACCCTCTAGCTTTTTTCTTCGTAGGGCGCTGTTTTTATGGAAAAAACATCGTAACGTGTATTTGTCCTTACTTTAACACATTATACGGACGCTATGTTAAGATGTATTATTTTTTACATACAATCTATAATTCTTACCATTCGGGTTATTAGTGGTAGGACTCACGCTGGGGGTTCCGTCCCTGACTGGTATGTGAACACATTTTTGGCAAAGCACCTCTTTGCCCGTATAAGTTACTTTATCACCAGATGGAAAGGGTTGTCGGCATCTATCACATGTGAAACATTTTTGGTGATAAGTTTTTCCGAGGGCAGTCACAACCTGAAAATAAATGCAATTTTCTCACTCAAAATAGTTTAGCAGAGTCAATCATCAAGTACACAAAATATAATGACTCGAGTCAGGATTATGCAACATAAAAACGTTGTTATATGCATGTAGATATGCATGAGAATTGCTTAAAATATGCACGAAAATAGGGAAAATATGCAATAATGAATTTTGGGAACTCAAAAAGAAGAAAAAAAAGTAATTTTTATTACAAAATCAACTCTCAATGATATGATATTGTTTTCGTAAACGTTTACAATTAAATTTTGTTATAAATGTGTTTAATTGTTGAATTTTGCCTTAGATCTTTTTGAATATTTTTGTGTGTGGAAAAGGTTCGCTCCACATCCGATTGTTTTCGACCAGATTCATTCCCTCTTGACCCAGTATTCCTCATCCATCACTGAAACCATCTGAGTTAAGCAAGATAATGCACAAATTAAGAAATTGCTGAAATCATGCAGATATACGATACGCTAAAGTGGTATTGAGGGAATAGAAGAACTGGTCATTGTATATTTTGTAATCAAAAAGGCTTTAATTGATATAATAAAAGTGGATTTGGCCCTCGTTTGAAAAGTTATACCCATATTTGTTAGTTGGAATACTTTAGAATACTGAAGAAATGCCAATTTAAAGAATATTTCATCAAAGCTTAATCTATAAAGCATCTGACAGCAGTGAATAATATCTCATTATTCCCTTGTGGTTAATGGATATACTTTTGGTCGAGCACAGAGACGTACAATAGTCTTGGATGAATTCTTTTATGTTTTCTGACAATTATTGACTTTGTATATAGAAATGAATTCTATGGTCAAAGATCGACTAGATAATAATCACTATATAAGCTTTTCAACTGATAATTGATAACTAGATAATCAAACCCAGTGATAATTTGAGCTGACTGAATAATTAAAAAGAATCCAACAGATCGTTATCTAACTTCCTTATTTAACTTATTGAACAGATAAGACTTTTGGCGAATTATGCGGAAATCCGCCATTTCATCTACACAACTTTCGTCTACAGAGATTCGATTATTATCGAACGTTGACTTACTTCCTGATGGCCGAATATGGCTACGCCTGTAATCGAAAGAACACAGGCACATACGCTACAAACCCAGCATGTATCAGCGTGCAAAAAAAGTAATGAAACTCGACGATAATCGTACCCGTCGATTCTTAATTTCGAAAGCAATTAATTCTATGCTTTTTTGAACTTTAATCTTTCAAATAGGAATATTGAAATGTGATACATCAAATGAAAGGTAATTTGAACTAAGCGATGTGGCTTAAAGTACAATTGGTCGTGCCGTTTTTCTATTAAGAAATAAGAAAATAATTTAAAATTTGTGATTGGAGGCCCATTATTCTTTTACTAATCATTATCAAGGAACATTCAGAGTCCATGTATTTGTAATTTCGAAAGCAGGTCCCACAATTCCAATTTTTTTGCACAAAAAGGAATACATACATCGATTGTGATAAATCAAATGAGAGGTAATTCGCTTACTCACTTGATTGTCACAATGCATATATTCGTATTTGAAAAAATGTAAGAAAAGCGAGGGGCAGGAGGAGCTTTTGAACGCTCGTTCTTTGGTGGAGCAATAAGACTACTGCCTCGGAATTTTATATGGGATTTGAGATTGATACCAAATATGTACTTATATAAATGCAGAATCTCAGCATAATCGGAACTATATTCTGGAAATTATTCAAAAAATTTAAATGTAAAAAATATAATTTTTCTATGGTTCTATCAACACTAGGGCCACAAAATTAAGCATGAACATTCATTGTATGAATCTTCATTTATAAAGTAAATTTCATCCGAATAGGATATTTTTATTGAGATATGAAGTTTCTTCATTTATATTCCGATTCAATTTTCTATGGTTCTGTTCGGCCATATTTCATGGAACACCCTGTACGATTTGGCTGGTTAACGAAATTAACCGAGCCATTTTAGAACCGAACTCTCCATGAACCATTTTTCCCTTCGAAAGTTATTGTGCTAACGGACTGCCCCACGTACAGAATTTAATTTGACCACGGATTCGTCATCAGTGAGTCGTTTGAGACCATTTTCGGCTCAAAATTCGAAAATTACATTCATTTGGGCAAAACGATATAACACTCGTTTAAGTAGAACGAGCGCTCAAATGAAGTTAGTGCGTAGGGGGCGAAAAATATCAAATTCAAAAGAGCCTTGGATAAACTTCTTTTCAAATTAAAAATCTAGGGGTACGAAGATTTTCCCTAACAATTTTTCACACAAGAATTATTGACGAGTTACGTTACTTTTTGGACACACTGTATTTTCTTTTTACTAATGATTACTATGATTAAGTAAGACTTTCGGCGAAATCATGCGGAAATCTTCAGTGTCATCTATACAACTTTCGTCCACAGAGATATTCGATGATCGAACGTGGACTTCCTGACTGCCGAATATGGCTACGCCTGTAATCGAAAAAACACAGGCACATACGCTGCAAACCCGGCTCGTATATTCCGGTCGCGTACACACAGACAGAATAAATTACGTTATGAATGATTAATCCACCGTGGGGTCGCAGAGATACGACGTGCAGTCTTTGTCGCTTTCACGAATTTTCACATCATGACATCATGAACGGGAAACCAGTTATTTTTCACTGTTACGCTGTGCGTTCGACGTAGTATACGAGATCCCCGCTGTGTCCGTGAAGTTAGCACCCACTTTTTCGAAAATAAAAAAAAATTTTTCTTGCATTCGTTAGTAACTCGTTAGTAACTATTTGTAACATCAAAATTTTCGTTTGTACCTCAAAGGAACTGGTGGAAAAACACCGCATTCCGCTGGGTGCTAACTTCACGGGCACCCACATTTTCGAAATTAAAAAAAAATTATTGCATTCGTTAGTTACTCGTTAGTAACTATTTGTAACGTAAAAAATTTTGTTTGTAACCTTACCTGTCATGAGAAAATTACAACACCCCTAAAATGCGAAGTTAGCACCCACTTTTTCGAAAATGAGAAAGATTTTTTTTGCATTCGTTAGTAACACGTTAGTAACTATTTGTAACTCAAAAATTTTCGTTTGTAACCTAACCTGTAATGGTAAAATCACACCCCTAAAATGCGAAGTTAGCACCCACTTTTTCGAAAATGAAAAACATTTTTTTGCATTCAATAGTAAGTCGTTAGTAACTATTTGTAACATCAAAATTTTTGTTTGTACCTCAAAGTAACGGGTGAAAATACACCGCATTCCGCTGGGTGCTAACTTCACGGGCACCCACATTTTCGAAAATTAAAAAAAAAATTGTTGCATTCGTTAGTAACTCGTTAGTAACTATTTGTAACATCAAAATTTTTGTTTGTACCTCAAAGGAATTGGTGAAAATACACCGCATTCCGCTGGGTGCTAACTTCACGAGCACCCACATTTTCTACAATTAAAAAATTTTGTTGCAATCGTTAGTAACTCTTTAGTAACTCGTTAGTAACCATTTGTATTGCAAAAAATTTTGTTTGTAACCTTACTTGGCATGAGAAAATTACACCGCAAAAATGCGAAGTTAGCCCCCTTTTTCGAAAATGAAGAAGATTTTTTTGGCATTCGTTAGTAACTCGTTAGTAACTATTAGTAACACAAAAACGGGATCCCAATTTTATAAAGAAAGAGCGGTCTTTCTGAGTGAGATCTACCAGCAACAAAAGCTCGCGGTAAACAGCGGAATCACCAAAGTCGATTGTCAAGACAATATTATATCTGCCCGGAAATTTTTGTGTTGAAAATAGTTACTAACGAGTTACTAACGAATGCAAAAAAATCTTCTTCATTTTCGAAAAAGTGGGTGCTAACTTCGCATTTTTGGGGTGTAATTTTCTCATGCCAATTAAGGTTACAAACAAAATGTTTTGCGTTACAAATGGTTACTAACGAGTTACTAACGAATGCAACAAAATTTGTTTTAATTGTCGAAAATGTGGGTGCTCGTGAAGTTAGCACCCAGCGGAATGCGGTGTATTTTCACCAATTCCTTTGAGGTACAAACAAAAATTTTGATGTTACAAATGGTTACTAACGAGTTACTAACGAATGCAACAATTTTTTTTTAATTTTCGAAAATGTGGGTGCCCGTGAAGTTAGCACCCAGCGGAATGCGGTGTATTTTCACCCGTTACTTTGAGGTACAAACAAAATTTTGATGTTACAAATAGTTACTAACGACTTACTATTGAATGCAAAAAAAAATTTTTTCATTTTCGAAAAAGTGGGTGCTAACTTCGCATTTTAGGGGCGTATTTTTCCATTACAGGTTAGGTTACAAACGACGAAATTTTAGCGTTACAAATAGTTACTAACGAATGCAAAAAAAAATCTTTCTCATTTTCGAAAAGTGGGTGCTAACTTCGCATTTTAGGGGTGTAATATTCTCATGACAGGTAAGGTTACAAACAAAATTTTTTACGTTACAAATAGTTACTAACGAGTAACTAACGAGTGCAATAATTTTTTTTTTAATTTTCGAAGATGTGGGTGCCCGTAATGTAAGCACCCAGTGAAATGCGGTATTTTTTCACCAGTTCCTTTGAGGTACAAACAAAAATTTTGATGTTACAAATAGTTACTAACGACTTACTATTGAATGCAAAAAAATTTTTTTCATTTTCGAAAAAGTGGGTGCTAACTTCGCATTTTAGGGGTGTGATTTTTCCATTACAGGTTAGGTTACAAACGAAAATTTTAGAGTTACAAATAGTTACTAACGTGTTACTAACGAATGCAAAAAATATCTTTCTCATTTTCGAAAAAGTGGGTGCTAACTTCGCATTTTAGGGGTGTAATTTTCTCATGACAGGTAAGGTTACAAACAAAATTTTTTACGTTACAAATAGTTACTAACGAGTAACTAACGAATGCAATAATTTTTTTTTTAATTTTCAAAAATGTGGGTGCCCGTGAAGTTAGCACTCAGCGGAATGCGGAGTTTTTCCACCAGTTCCTCTGAGGTACAAACGAAAATTTTGATGTTACAAATAGTTACTAACGAGTTACTAACGAATGCAAGAAAAATTTTTTTCATTTTCGAAAAAGTTGGTGCTAACTTCACGGACACGATCCCGCTGCATGTCACGTTGATTGGTAGATTAAATTAAAACGGGTGCAATATGGTTCGGCATTGTTGACAATTGAAATGTGGCTGGGTGGTCAACTTCGATTTGAAAGAGAAATAAAACAAAAACTATCAAGTCAATTTTAATTTTTTTTCTACGAATAATGCTCAGCTCTTTGGCAATTCATTTCTTAAAAATTACGCTGTCCAAATCTCCACCGTTTTTCTGCTGGCACTCTTCGAGTCCGGGCTTCTGGGGACCGTGGAAGGTCTCCACGCCGAGAAATAAATTTTTCGGGAAAAAGCGCCTGAATAACAGGTAAAGACCGTTCTGAAGTGTGAAAAGTGGATCCGTCTTAATGCAACGAAGTGTCCCGATTGTATCCATCAAAGTTTTGAAGGGCTGGTTGAAAAAAATTTGTTCAACATGTCCACATAACGATCAGAATCCACTGTTATTGCTCGGCCGCGCCCGTCTTCGAAAAAGTAATAATGCCTTGTGCGTGTTTTGCACACCAAACTGTGACTTTCAGACTATACAATTGAGTTTCATGTTTCTCTTTGGATTTTCTGAAGACCAATACCGGCAATTTTATTGGCTTACATAGCCGTTGAGATTAAAATGGGCTTCGTCAGAGAAAAAAATGTTGATTTTGGTAATAAGCACGCACACAGAACGAACGCTCCTCACCCGTCCAGCGAACCATAGCGACTGAATATCCATGAACACTACTTCTCTATTCCTATTCGAAACAATTTTAGAGAGATTTTCAAATCGGAATTCCTTAGTTGACCACCCAGTAGTTTGATGAAATTATTAATGATTGAACTTTGGGAATGACAGTAACTCCGAGATTGATCTGCCCGATTGAGTAAATAAACGAATTTAATCGGGATATTTAAAACCCGTCCAATTTTCTCAATTAATAAGTGAAAAAATTGATGAAAACCCTGAAGTGAAGTCAAAGACATTTTCACATGAAACTAAGCCTCGCGGGAACTGGGACCATGCAGTTCTTTTGTTATCAACCCCATTCGTTCCTTAGCCAGCCAGCTCTAGAACTTGCATAACACGTGTTCTGCTGTTTCTAATCCACAAAGCCTGCAAATCTCATCTGCTGTCTAATCTGTGTACTAATGATGTTTGTACCGCCAGTACCTCGACATCACTAGAAGCTCAGCACGTGACCGCATCATGCGGTTTGTGGAAAAAGTAGTTGAATTATCACAAATTTCTGGACTGTGTAAGTCCAGGGCTCCCAGAGGGTTAGTCTGTTTTCAAATCTCTTTGCTGGACCACTGTCTTAAATTGGTCTTTTCGAAACCCACAGAAAGGCTCAGGTCCAGCAGGTGCTAGCCTTGATGCACTTTTTGCAATTTCATTTCTTTCAGCACTACAATGCCGTGGCATCAAATATTTAAAAACCTTCTATCTTTCAACACAAGCGGTTTCGTAGATAATTTGGATGGAAAATCATCCATATGGTTTACCAATGGTTCAAAATCAGAGGTGCACTGGCATTGGGGAATATGGACCAAAAGTGAGGATCTCTAAAGCCCTTGGCAGTTAGCCCTCTATTTTACAGACATAGATACTGGCTGTTTACATATGCGTTCAGGAGTGTCTTAAAATGAATTTCAAGAGGTGCATGTCGAAATCACCAAGGACAGCCAGGACACGCTTAGATTCCTGGAATCACACTACCAGGTGTCTCTGCTGACACATAAAGCTGAAGCACCTGTCAAAAAGCCAGGGAATTTTGGCGTTGAAGGAAATGAAAAAGCCGATAAACTTGCAAAAATGTCATCTGAAATAACACCTGCTAGACCTGAGCCTTTCTGTGGGCCTGGTAAATGTCAATTTAAGGCAGAGGTCCAGCAATGGGAGTTGAATAACAGAATAACCCTCCGGAGAAACAGTCCTGGACTTAGTCTAAAGGATATCTGGTTCTTGGTAAGAAACAATTACACCTCCTCACTGGCTTTCTTACAGGACACAGTCGCCTCGGGAAGCACATGTTGAGGATGGGATTATCGGACACTGACGAATGTAGGTTTTGTGGAGAGGAGGAAGAAACCACTACTTACTAGTTATGTAATGGCTTTTGTAATTGGGTGGTTCAATAAAGATATTTATTATTATTATTCACCAAGTCACGGAATGCCTTGGGCGAAAAACTTGTAAGAGTGAGGAAATAGCCCCGTTGAAGCATTCACAGATATTGGATTTCATCAGATCTCTGGAGCTGGAAGGCGAGCTGTAAAGAACGTAGTCAGAACAGCTCTGCAAGGGATCTCTGGAACTGGAAGGCGAGCTGCGAGGGTATGGTCCGAACAGCTCTGTAAAGGTAAGCGTCCACCTATCGGCAGCGAACGGAGCGGACGAAGTGGATTTCAGAATCCTTTGTATAGAAACTAATGCAAGCGCGTCCACCTACCCACGCCGAACGAATCGGATTTTTCTAAAAAAATTCTAAAATCCGCTTCGTCCGCTGCGTTCGCTGCCGATAGGTGGACGCTCTCCTTTAGAGGGCACAATAGACCTTGAGGTCGCAGTGAACTGTAACCCCTTTTAAACTATAACTATAGTGTGGGTCCACAACGGCGCACCGACCCTAGTCCACCGCAGTATCAATATTTGAAGTTTGTTACGAACAGGTACGTCATTCAGGACAAAAAATTCGTGCTGATTTCACCTACACCTATACAAAAAACCTCCTAAAACCAACACGAGTTGTGCTTCGGGTGATGGTGGGACTGCTGGTGACTTCCTTGGATTTTCATCAATGAGTAGGGTAGGGAACAGAATATATACATGGTCGCAGTTCCCGGAATGCTAACCCATTCATAACGAACCTAATTCTAATAATAAAGATAACAACACCGGGTATATACTTTCAGCATGGTGTGAATTTCACGTCGAAATTACATAATTTTCATATCGCAACTCACCTCTCCTTCAACATAGTCTTGACAAGAAGCGCATTTTGTGCCGAAGTGCCGTTGGTAGTCTGCAGTACAATAATAGAAACCGTCCTTTGAGAAAAATCCGCCCTGAGCCAAAGAATTAGCGCACACTTTGCACTTGAAGCATTGCGTGTGGAAGTATTTGTCTTGCACCCTTAGCACCTCTCCTGAACATTTCTTCTTGCAAGACTGACATAGCGTTTTTCCTGAAACAAAAAACCATCGATCATTTGGTATTCAAATGGAAATTCTCTTCTTCATATCCACAGATCAAAAATAGTTATTCATTATACAAGGGAAAGAAGTATTGAATTTTAGTTCGAGGTTATGTTGTCAACATAATCACTTGCTCACAAATCGTCTCAGTAGTCACCGAGAGGGTCGATGAGGCGAGCCCACGTGCATCCCCTGCTCCTGACAAAAATACACAACAACAACAACAAAATCAGGAACGTTTTCCCTCCACTGTTGTGTCTGAAAGCGAAAAGTCTCGTTTATAAAGGGGTTTCCAATGAGAGGTGTTATTTTGATATTCGAAGAAAAATGAAATTTTTCAATATAAATGATCGGATGTTTATTTCTTTGTAAGGAAGAAGCCATGCCGTAAATAGTGGAAAATAACATCAGGCAAATGACCACCACGACCATGTTTACAGGACCATAACCTTTTAATGAAAATTTCCATAACCAAATCGCAAAGTGGCTGCCCTATGTCCTCGATAGCCTCACGAATTCCATCTTTGAGGTCTTGAATCGACGCTGGGCTATTGGCGTAGACCTTCTCTTTCTTGAGGCCCCAAAGGAAGAAGTCGCAAGATGTTAAATCACAAGATCTCGGTGACCCATTGTAATCACCTCTTCTAAACTTAATAAACTCTAAGACCCAAATCTTTATTCAAAATACGATGTAATGACGTTTGTGGAATGCCTAATTCCAAAGAACGACGAGGAATGGACAAACCTGAGTATTCTTCAACACTTTCGGCTACAGCAGTAATATTTTCGGCTGTTCTTGAGCTACGTGCACGGGTTTTATTTTTTACATCACTAACTTGTCCAAACAGGTCGAATTTTCCCATCAATTTCTTTATTGCGGTCCGATAAGGTGTTTCACGACGACCCAAAAATGTTCGAGTTTTACGAACCGTCGCTGACAAATTTTCATCATTTTTATAGCGAATTTTAATAATTTCAATCCCTTCTTGAAGCGTGTATCGTTCCATTTTTATTAGTGGCGTAGTTTCTACTTGTCAAATGTCAAAAAATGACAGCTTCAAACGTGACATCTACCGTAATAGCGGCCTATTCAAAATAACACCTCTTATTGGATAACCCTTAATTTGTTTCGCCCTCGTATATGACATCAGTTTTCGTTGATGTAGGTCATAAATATGGCCAATTGAGCCGGCAACTCGTGGAGAAATTCGAAGCTTTTTCGTACGGTGTATTAGATTTCGTTGTAGTCCCAGGAAATCAACTGGAACACCCTACACGTTGATATCTATTTCACATTCCCAGAGTGAAATAGACGTAATTGTATTTCCCAGAAATTTTGCCTAACTGTTGCCAACTAGATGAAAAACAGATCCATTCGAATCGAATACGACTTAATGACCTTACACTTCGCAAGTAATTTATCTAATGGGTGAAACTGGAAACGCAGTAAGCTAGCTTGATTATCTAAGCCTTTATTGGACTCCTGTAATTCCGGAAGTCCTATAAGACCATTTTATTAGTCCGTAATAATATACTATCGCTGGGAAATTAAAATTTTAGATGATAAACTGAAATAATTGCCACATCAAATTCGAGGCAAAAAGTTTTAAACGGAAGAAATTTATTGGTCATAGCTGAATAGAATGAAATTATATTTGCTGAAGTACCTAATTAAGGATTATAGAACACATTAAAGTGAGAAAAAAAGAAACATTTTCCATCGATTCATCGGGCCGTATGATATTTTATTGTAGATAATGTTTGCTGCAGTATCAATTATAGTCCGTTCACGAAAGGTTGAGCCGTCGGTTGGCCATGGAAATTTGGCATATTCCACTGTGTATATTAAAATTTTAGGTTATGCTGTCAATTTTCTTGTCAGATTGATACGCAATGTTGTCAATCTTGCATAGAGTTCTCTGATAACTCGCAAGCTCGTCGGACGAGGCCGGGTACATTCGGCAACGTTGAATTTATTTTACGTTGTGACAGCAAATACTGCCAACTTTAGATAAATAAAGAAACGCCTACTATGTGCTCAACCTTTCGTGAACGGACTATATATTACATCCGAAAGTGAACCTATTATTCCCGAAAGGAAAACAAATAGTTTTCAGGTTATACAAATTTTATTTTACAATCACAGTTTACAAAGATGACAACTGGACACTAATCACAAATCTTACCAACGTACCAACTGATTCTATAAAAGCGAATAGAGTATTATATTTTCCATCAGCGCTTGCAGTCAATCTCGTTATTTGTTGATTGAATTTCCTGTCAACTAGAACCGAATTCTAAAAATAATCATTATAGAGTTAAAAATAAAACCAAAACAATTACACAGTCTTTGACTACACAAATGAATTGTGGCCCCCTCTAAATAGATCGAACAATATTTCATTGTGAAACTGGACAGCTTCTTGAAATCTGAGCAAAATATCACCTCGTACTCCACTTGCCCTATTCATATTCCATGATCTAAACATGTCAAAAATAAGCAGTCATAAAATATGGTTATCACTAAAAAACTAAGAGCGTGAATATACGAGGGACGTCTTTTATATTTTGGGATTGGACAACTTCAATGTTGCCATCTGGCAACTGATAGCTCCATCGTAATGTTTGGCATTTCTGAGCAAAGATTGGGGAGAGAAAGATAGGAAACGCCCCTACAACTCTAGTACTGAAATGCGACTACGTTTTTCGGTTAGTTGATTAATTCTGAAACAAAGGTGGCGCTGAAAAGGATACATTTTTCAATACAGAAAACTGTTGTAATGGGCGCCAAACTCGAATTAAATGATTCCTACGGATTACATTAAATTTAGTCGTAGAGCCCAGAAAAAACATCCTGATCGATAAAACAGAGCTAGTTCTTTGTTCGTGATCAGGATATTATTATTCAACTCAACGTTGTTCAAAATGAATTATTATTAATGAAATGCGATAATGTATTGCTATAGTTTATTAGAAATAATTAATCACAAAAAATGTAATAATGAAATTGAATACAAATCAATAATTTTCTTACATATCAGTTACGGAATTATCAAATCAATTAAAAATGAACCATAATTTGAAGATGGAATTGAAAAACAATGGACATTTCAACAGAATAGTGCTTCTCCATTTGATTTCATTTGATCTGTAGAAAAATGCTCACCTTATATTCTATAACAGCTGCTGAGATCAATATCTCTTCGCCCAGAAAACTATATCCATTTGAGAGCACTGAAGTTAAAAAGCAATGAAAAATAGAGATACATTATACGAGTTTCAATACATACCTACATTTCCATTTTCTCAAGTTTAGGATTGGCCTTTCTATTATTTTGCAGTTCATCACCATACAATATGCTCCGTACAATACGAAACGCAACTAAAATGAAGCCACGAAGAGGTTACCCAAGTGCAATCATGGCAGTGTTTTCAAATGTCCTCGTTTGGCTCAAAATGGCCTTCACAATCTTTGATTTTAACCATTCTCTTGAATTTTAGTACTTAATCTTGACACATAGATGGCGCTAACATCATCGTGGTCGTACAGTGACTATATTAATAACATCAAACTTACTTGGACAATCCGTGTCGGAAATGTTTTGATAAACAACAAAGAGATTTTCACTGATCAATATTCGTTCTCGTATCCGGAAATATAGAAGGCAACCCTCGTATATGTATTTATCTGATCAGACACGGTAGAAGTGCTATAACAAAATTCCAAACACCGATAATTGAATAAAAATACGATCTAACGTTACACAAGCGCTTTATTGAATTATATCAAGTGACCCTTGAAATGCAACGAGGTTAACTCTCTTCCATAAACGAAGACGTGTAATGCAATAATTGATGATGCCCGTATAAATGAATGTCCGTCCGTAATTGCTATTATGAAATCAAGCGCTGATGAGATGAAATAGGTTGGCGAATAGATGACAGCCTGCTAGCTTGTCCGCCTGGTAATAATAAGATATGCTCCAATGACCTAGAAGTTGAAAATGTATGTACATGTCGTGAATCATCGGAAAACTCACCAAGGCCTTATTAATTCAGTTGACGATGATGAATATTTAACGAGATTTATCTGGATGTGATCACATTTTCTCCTTGAAAACACCAGAAGATGTTCAAATATATGTAGGATCATATGATTTTATGTGGGTGCATATTTCGTTGAGAGGTTGGTTGCTGCTATTAATTTTACATATTCATTGTTTTACTCGCACATTTTGAAACGTTGACTTTGGGGAAAGCCGGTTTCAATGCAATAGGCTCGCGGCTAACACTCAGTGAAGACGGGAGTGAGTTATATATGATAGAATATAATGGGCGCCAGGTAGAGTAATGCCTGCCTACTCAAGGTAAATGAACTGCTTACTCCTCTACCAGAGTAACAGTTAACAAAAATCCCTCAAAATTCAAGTCACAATAATTTATTAACAAAAATAAAATATATGTGCAGTGGCTGATACAATACAGATAAATATTATCCCCCCAAAGGGTAGCCAGAAGAAATCTTACTAAAACACACTAAATCAGATAAGAACCAATAATCCAAGTTAACACAATAAACCGACCTAAGTCAATGACTACTTTACATAAACAATGGTTCCTGAAGGGAACACCGATCAATCATCCTATCACAAAATCCTAACCGACCTAAGTCAACAACTACTTTACATAACCAATGGTTCCTGAATTATCACAATAAAAAGCCAACAATTTACCATATTAAAGCCAGTGCTCACACTGGTTACCTTCACAAAATACTCCAGAACGTCAGGTACACCCAATACGTGGATTACTGCCAGATACGTGGACCCTAACAAAATACTATAAGAAACGGTTCATAGGTTATAAAAGGATATCTTAGTTACCTCTGTTTTTCGAGGAGATAGGTTCAACCTCCAATTCAGTCGAGAATTTGTTCGAAATAATTCCAATAATATTCGCTACACAACGACCTATAAAGAAGATGGTAAGACAACTGGTTCAAGGTAGAAAATGTATGCATACCTAGAGGTGCAAGATAGATTCTGTACGGACTCCATGTGGAAAAGTCTGTATTTCCCAAAATATTCCAAAATACTTCTCAGGGAACAATGACGCTCGAAGATATAATCCCTCACAACGAGGATGAATCTAGATTCATAATTCTCCTCGAAAACGCCTCAATCTTTCACACGTCCTCCGCACAACGAACCTCGTGTCACAAAATGTCCGCTCTGACAGTCGCACAGAAATTTCCAGAAACCCAAGGTTCACAGAGCCTATCAGTTGTCATGGTTGTCACAGCGAAGAAGAAGAAAAAAAAAACACATCAAAAACCAAAATATATAGGAATTAATACGGTACCGACAATCTACGCAGTTTATACCAGAGGAGGGTCTCTATAAATCCATTTCTATAATTCTTCCACAATTTTCCGAAGTACTTTACTGAGGCCAAATAATAATGAACTAACCAAAAATGACAAACAACATTAACCTCACAATTTTCAAATAATAAACAAACCGTTCTCTGAGGGAAAACAATTCGAAAAGGTAGGTAAACGAAGTGAATAACCACAACAATGAGGAAATCTAGAAAATGAACCATACCAACAAGTTTACTAACCAATAATTTCTAGAAAAAGATGGCAAAACTACATTTTATGACAAAGTCAAAAATAATAACGTTACAATTCCCCCCTTACTTTAAAAAAAAAAAAAAATGACTGAAGGTCCATTTTTTTTCCGGTTAATGGTTTTGCCATCCAGGCAGTCTCGGAAGCAACACCAAACATACAAACAAACAAAAAAAAAAAAAGGTCACAATAGGGGTAAATAGTAGGATGAGTAGTAGAGTCATGAAATATAAATCACAAATCGGGAAAACACCAAAGTCACGTTCATATCGTGATACCTAATCCTCCATTCAGGAGCCACGAAAATCACAAAAGTCAAAAATCGAAAAATACAAAATCGGAAAAAAAAATCCATAATCCTCCACACGGGAGTCACCACACTAAGGTATATAAGTCAAATCGGAAAACACAACGGAATCGACAAAGTCGAGATGCCTAATCCTCCATTCAGGAGTCACAAAAATCACAATAGGGCAATTCAACAATGAGTCAAAATCAAAGAAATCCATTATCCTCCACAAGGGAGTTATCCATCAAGGAAAACAAGTCAAAGATCGAAAAAAAATCCATAATCCTCCACAAGGGAGTTACCATATTAAGGTATATAAGTCAAAAAATCGGAAAATACCACAAAACCGACATTCAATTCGAGGTACTTAATCCTCCATACAGGAGCCACAAAAATCACCACACATGGCAGTCCTAAACAGAAATGTCACAAAGAAAAAATCACCAAAGAAAATATCGAAATCGGGGAATCAAAGTCACACTTTAATACAATATACTTAACCTCGTCACCAATTACAGAGGATGAAATGTAGCTATGTTACTACCGTGGAACTGAAAATACAAAAGATGTTTGTTGTACTTCAGCCACTGAATGGGGGTAGTGACCACCCTAGTCAATTTATGCTCAAAGCAAGGGACAGCCATCCTCTGCCCCATCACTCATGCACCTACTACCCAGCAAATAATGCAACCACATCCACAATAGATCTATTCATCACCAAAAACACCATTCACAATAAATGATCTAGACCAAGCGAAAAAAAAATTTCGAACACTACTCAACATAAAACTAACCAACTTACTGACTGATAAAAGTCAAATAAACCAAATTGACCGAACTAATGCAACGCAGCATGAAAAAAAAATCTACCACAAAAACTAGAAACACATCAGGCGATGCAACAAACCCAATGGACCACGTCAAATAATTAATCAGCAATAAAACAGACTGAAAATACGTTGCAGATAAACTAATCAATAAAACAATACCGACGCTACGAACATAGTTCAAAGGGAAGAAAAAAAACAAAAGAATACCACAAAAGCACCGATCAACCACTGCATGTCAGTTGTCATTGACTATGGCCCCACGTTGGGCGCCAATTTGAAACGTTGACTTTGGGGAAAGCCGGTTTCATGCAATAGGCTCGCGGCTAACACTCAGTGAAGACGGGAGTGAGTTTATATATGATAGAATATAATGGGCGCCAGGTAGAGTAATGCCTGCCTACTCAAGGTAAATGAACTGCTTACTCCTCTACCAGAGTAACAGTTAACAAAAATCCCTCAAAATTCAAGTCACAATAATTTATTAACAAAAATAAAAATATATGTGCAGTGGCTGATACAATACAGATAAATATTATCCCCCCAAAGGGTAGCCAGAAGAAATCTTACTAAAACACACTAAATCAGATAAGAACCAATAATCCAAGTTAACACAATAAACCGACCTAAGTCAATGACTACTTTACATAAACAATGGTTCCTGAAGGGAACACCGATCAATCATCCTATCACAAAATCCTAACCGACCTAAGTCAACAACTACTTTACATAACCAATGGTTCCTGAATTATCACAATAAAAAGCCAACAATTTACCATATTAAAGCCAGTGCTCACACTGGTTACCTTCACAAAATACTCCAGAACGTCAGGTACACCCAATACGTGGATTACTGCCAGATACGTGGACCCTAACAAAATACTATAAGAAACGGTTCATAGGTTATAAAAGGATATCTTAGTTACCTCTGTTGTTCGAGGGAGATAGGTTCAACCTCCAATTCAGTCGAGAATTTGTTCGAAATAATTCCAATAATATTCGCTACACAACGACCTATAAGAAGATGGTAAGACAACTGGTTCAAGGTAGAAAATGTATGCATACCTAGAGGTGCAAGATAGATTCTGTACGGACTCCATTGTGAAAAGTCTGTATTTCCCAAAATATTCCAAAATACTTCTCAGGGAACAATGACGCTCGAAGATATAATCCCTCACAACGAGGATGAATCTAGATTCATAATTCTCCTCGAAAACGCCTCACCTTTCACACGTCCTCCGCACAACGAACCTCGTGTCACAAAATGTCCGCTCTGACAGTCGCACAGAAATTTCCAGAAACCCAAGGTTCACAGAGCCTATCAGTTGTCATGGTTGTCACAGCGAAGAAGAAGAAAAAAAAACACATCAAAAACCAAATATATAGGAATTAATACGGTACCGACAATCTACGCAGTTTATACCAGAGGAGGGTCTCTATAAATCCATTTCTATAATTCTTCCACAATTTTCCGAAGTACTTTACTGAGGCCAAATAATAATGAACTAACCAAAAATGACAAACAACATTAACCTCACAATTTTCAAATAATAAACAAACCGTTCTCTGAGGGAAAACAATTCGAAAAGGTAGGTAAACGAAGTGAATAACCACAACAATGAGGAAATCTGAAAATGAACCATACCAACAAGTTTACTAACCAATAATTTCTAGAAAAAGATGGCAAAACTACATTTTATGACAAAGTCAAAAATAATAACGTTACAATTTCTCTATTTCAGGCAATTTGTAATTGGGGGACGTGTCAAACCAAGCATACATGATTGATCCTATTCGAGTGTTTTTAGGCAGAAATACTTGCAATAAGGAAGATGCTGGAGAGGAATTATCAAGGGTGTGACATAGTGATTAATTCTGATAGTTAAGCTGCTATTGAAGCACTGAACTCCTTTGCTATCTAATCAAAGCTAATATGGGATTGCCGAAGAAAACTCAATGAAGTAGGCAAGTACAACAAGGACTATTTGGTTCGGGGTCCGGCAGGCACGTAGCTGAGGGATGGGCTAAAGGGCTGAAGACTAACTATATTTTCGAAAATAAAGTTACTATTATTGTTGAGAAAATGTCGACGACGGAGTGGAGTAACGAAACAATTGTGAAGTTTTTTGAACATTTAGAAAACGAGAGGGTGATATGGGATTGCTTGTAAAAGAACATAAAGTTCATGACGCCTGGAAAAGAATAAGATCACTAGGAACAATGTTGATAGCTCCGGCACACTTCAGGGCATTTATTAAGATAATTGATTCTGAAACATATATGATATTATATGAATAGATATTTTGAACTTCTATGAAGATCCCCTATTGCCACTAATTGGAGAGTTGTAGATTGTAGAGACAAATTGGAATAATAAAATAATAATCAGAACGATTTTTGTTTGAACAGATAGAATGATATAAACGGTAAATTGATACTGAAGCACTCTACCAGTGTTTTACTTTACGATGTATGGAGATCATTCACCATCTTCTAAACCCACATATCTATATAAATCAACGAGACAAAGCGCTGAGGTTCTAATTTCTTCATCCGTCATTGCCGTTCCGTGGTCGCAAGAGCAGAGTGTGAATGCTCACTGCCTTCGATACTGCCGCAGAAGTATTTCGAGAATTATTGCCGACAAAACGAACAGCAGTAGCAGGCGCTGAGTGTAATTGAGGCTAAAGGAAACGAAGAGGCCAGAAAGGGAGCATAAACGTCACTAACTGGCCCAGAACCCTACTGTGCTATAGGCAAGTGTACCTGTAAGAAACAGTTTTTGAAGAAGTGGAGCAGGAAACTGAAAGAGCAGCAAAATCATTCCAAGAATCCTTCAAACCTACTAAGTCCAATAAGTATTTGAATCCCAGTAAGAATAAGTTACGGCCCCTCACTGGCTTTCTAACAGGACATTGTCCCCTTAGGAAGCATATGAGAATTGGCTTAACAGAAAGACGAGGAAACTCCTGATAATGATTAATGTCAAAATTGATCAAATGTAATTTTTGCTTACAACCCGAAAACCAAAGCACATAGGAGTACATCTTCTTAGGCATCCTTAGTTTCTCGAGAAGAGACTATCGAAATGGGCCATTCACTTTCGATCTCATTGATCAAATATGACCCGGAATTTATTGGTGCAAGATGCAAAAAATGAATTTCCATATTATATTTTTGAAATGGTAATCTCCCGAATCAGGGACATACTCTTTCCAACGGATTGTAAGTTTTTATGCCTTCATCCTAGAAGGAAAAAGGACGTGTCTTCATACAATTGCAACGAAAGCCTCAACAGCAGTATCATCGTCGAATCGTTCACCCCCCCCCCCTAATGCTTCTTACAAATGGCATTTCCTGAAACTTTTCACGTGTCAAATTGGTTGTATGAGGGTATTGTCATGAATCAAAATCAAGCGTCCGATCGGAAATTCGCGTCTTTTCTTCCGAAATGAGCACTTCCCTAGTTAAGTCAGATACAATTTTAGCAACCGTTGAACGGCGGTTGCCCTGAAAAATGTGCCGAACGGAGCCAATGGTTTCCTCAGTCGAACTTTTTCGAGGCGATAGGAATGGCCAGTGACGCAGCCAGGATTTTATTTTGGGGGGGGCTAAAATGAAAAATTTTTGATGATACATGAATAACGAAATTTGCAAATAAATAAAGAAGAAAGAAATAACGAAGAAATTGGCTGCGCCAGTGGGAATGGCACTGGTTACCAATATTTATTCGTCTTTACAATTTTTTATGCCATACGTACCGGGTATCCTAAATTGGTTATCTAGTGAGGGGATCCCAGAAATCCGATGAGCTAAAACAAAATGAGTGGCACATTTATGGGCTCGATTTTTGGGAGATTTCATTTGGTGAAAACCGCAACCTTTTAGGTCAAACCGTTTTAGATCTATTAGAGTAAATTGGAAAATGGCGTCAAATGAAAAGTTCTCATAACTTCTTCATTACTGAAACTATAAACATATAACTAAAACAATAAGTTTGTTGAACGCCATTCCTTATATTCCTGGCCTTTCAGAAAAAATGAGAATGGTTAGTTCCAAATTCAACATAAGAACTGTTTTCAAAACACAAAATGATTTGAGATCCATTCTAAACAGAACGAAACCAATGAATGAGACAGAAAAATCAAAAATTGTGTTTACAATATTCCCTGTATATCAGGAAAATCTCATACAGGAGAGACATCAAAAGCTTTAGAGATAAGAAAACGGGAATATAAGAACAACATCAAAAGTAGAGACATTACAAGATCACAAATTGCTGATCATGTATGTTCAAATAGCGGAGATCATATGATGAACTGGAACAACACAAGGACCTGATAATTATAAAAGGGAAATTAAGGAATCCACATGCAAAATAAAGTCAACGTTGCCGAATGTACCCGGAGTAGTCCGACGAGCTTCCGAGTTATCAGAGAACTCTAAGTAATATTGACACATTGCGTGTCAATCTGACAAGAAAATAAACAACATAACCTTAAATAATAAAATATGCCAAATTTCCATGGCCAACCGACAGCTCAAACTTTCGTGAACGGATTCTACTTGAACTTTGCATTAAGTCTTCGGAAGATTCCTGTCAGTTTTCAGAAGCGAGGAGATTAGCAGAAAAAAAACAGCAAGCAATCACGTAATATCACCACATACGATCAGAAGTTTGAGGCCCTCCGAATGATTCCAGTAGAACATTTCGCCGAACAGTGCAAAAGTATCATTCTGATGGGCAATAGTGAATATGGTAAGAAAAATGATTACTTGAGAAAACATGTTCATAATTGTCTTAAAATTATCGAAAATCGATATTTTTAGTGAAGTTTAATGAATAAACGAATAGTAAGAAACCAAAAATTTTCCGAAGATTCAAACTATAATTTTCTCAATATAGACAGTACCTACATTTTGACTTTCTTGAGCGCTTGATCTGTAGGGAAAAGCATCATAATCAACATAAAATCTATTTCCGAATGTTTTCAATTTTCGTCTTCAGGAGCAGAAAATGAATGAATTTATGAATTAACGATTGAACGCTTGAATTGTTTTTGTTCGTCCACATGAAATTCGAATTATAGTGTTGTTTTCTCATGCGATATTTCAGTTGTATACTGAGGCAAATCCATTGTAATAATAGAAGCAATCGGATATTCTTCGAATGGTTCAATAACTCTTCGACATGGGCTTTAGATAGCTTCTACGATATTTGATATTCGTGGTGAAGTCTATAGATCCTTTGAAACTCAACAGGCCTCGTTACTATATCTTAATTACTACGTTGTTTCAGCAACCAGTAGAGTGTTTCTAATGGATATAATAATTGCACTACACTCTCTGTCGAGTAAGTACTTGCTCTGATTTACCATTAAGGTAACAGTCTGTACAAAAATGAAGAATAGAAAAGTTTATGATGCACTCGAAATGAATGGGCTGGCGCAATATTTTGTCAAAACTCAGAAGCATTGTGTAAGAATTATTGAGAACATGATGGTATTCAAGCGCTCGTTCTACTTAAACGAGTGCTATTCGTTTTGCCCAAATGTCTGCAATTTCCGAATTTTGAGCCGAAAATGGTCTCAAACGATAGGGTTCGACTCCCTGATGGTAATTCGTGGTCAAATTCAATTCTGTCCGTGGGGGCGTCCGTCCGTCCGTTAGCACGATAACTTTCGGAGGGATTGTCCTAGACACTTGAGTTCGGTTCCCAAATGCCGCGGTTAAGTTCGTTCACCAGCCAAATCGAGGTCCATCAAGTTGGACCGGTTCCGGCATTTTTTGCGGAAAAAAATTCCACGGTAAATGCTAGCTAGATGCTGGAAGATGCTGAAAAAAATCGTAATATCTTTAACTATAGTGGAAAAATCGACGGTTGAAATTTCATGGCCAACTTATGTCCAGCCCGGAGGCATCAGCATTTTTCATCCAAATGCTTACAAAGTTTTTTTTGAACTAGATGCTGAGAAATGTTGAAGAAAAAATCGGAATATCTTCAACCGTAGTGGAAAAATCGACGGTTGAAATTTCTGGGACAACTTATGTGCAGCCCGGATGCATCAGCATTTTTCATCGAAATGTTTACAAAGTTTAATGCTAGCTAGATGCTGAGAGATGCTAAAAAATCGGAATATCTTCAACCCTTGTGCAAAAATCGACGATTGAATTTTCCCCGGGACAACTTTGTGCAGCCCTGAGGAATCAGCATTTTTCGTAGAAATGCTTACAAAGATTCATGCTAGCTAGATGCTGAAAAATCCAATTTCTTCGACCGAATGAAAAGATCGAAGGTTGAATTTTCCGGCCCAACTTTTGTGCAGCCCAAAGACTACTACGAATGATGCAGAATCTGTCGAAATATCTTCGACGGTAGAAGAGACATCGTTGGTTGAATTTTCCGAGACAACTAATTCTTTAGAAAATATTCCAACAAAACACAAGCTTAAGATGAAATATCAATTTATTCAAAGTTTGCAATTTTAGAGTTAGTACCTAAAACCCCTTGAAACAACCCTTGAAAGGCATGGTGTAATAGTGCGACTCGTTTGGGGGAAATTACCCAACAAATAGCTCTGAAGAAAGGCTCGAATTTAGACATAAAAAAATGCATGGTGTAATAAGGGTATAAGGTGCTAAGTCACTCTCAAGTCAGCAGAGACTCCTGACAGCGTGATTCCAGGGATCTCAGCGTGGCCTGGCTGTCCGTGGAGATGTAGACATACACCCCCTTGTTCATTTCGAAACTTCCCTGAAAGCATATTATTCAGACATCCCAGTATATCTGTCAGTACAATAGAGGGATCACTTCCCAGGGCTTTGAAGATCCTCAGATATTCAGTATATTCTAGGGAAATATATTCGAAAAGGCTGACAATCAATGTGATAAGGCGTTTTTCGGACACTTAACCCGATCTCTAACTTTCGCGTTCGTTTACATCCCAACCCGTGTTCGGAAAGTACGGTGTGCTATTAACTCGATCACTGACTCAAGTTGATCTATCATAACCCTACACGAGAGCATCGTCGTAGAGTCACCGCATGCGCACTGTAGTTCAATTTTCTATTTGAAAAAAGCGGGAATAAGTCTTTTTTCTTAGTAATTTCATATATTCTATTCCTAAAAATTATAGAAAGAGAAAAGAATTTGGCTAACTGTAAAATGTGTGGTTCCACGAGCCGAAAAAATAATATGAAACATCTTCTTCGTAACTTAGTATGCAGATCTTTCAGCGTTGAAGCTGAAGCCTGCTTTACTTTTTCAACATAGGTAATCAAAAATAACATTGAACATGCGAGGGCATACCACAAATTATAAGAAAGATTTTACAGAAGCCAATAAATCCAAGCAAAGCTAGAGACAATCAGTAAAACTGCAACTGAAAAAATAAATTCTTTACTTCTTTAACAAAGGTACTCTGGCACACCAGAAACTAAAAGAAATATTTTACAAAAGCCAATAAATGCAAGCAAAGTTACAGACAATCCAAAAATGACCTGGGACTGAAAAAAAATAAATCCATAAAATATTTGGTTATGTTATTTATACGACTGTCACTTCAAATCCTAAACCTGATGTTTCGTAAACTCAGAACCCGGGTCTGTGATCCGAGTATATCCGTCACGTGACCCAATAGATCGAGTTAGTAACTTAGATTATTTACACCAAGATAGAGCATAGTGAGAGAGAAACGTGGCCGAAATAAGATAGCAATATGTTTATTATTTTCGTCAAAATCAAAACACATTCCCGCAGCTCCCTATTGGTGCTTTCTACCACGTGACCTGGACGTGCGAATGAATTTCATTATGGCCGCCTTCTTTGACAGCTGATGCTTAGGTGGCAACAAATTCAAACTCATCGTTTTGAGTTAACCAAGTGATTTTTTTAGTGAAAACGAGGTTGGACAATAATTATTTGCTGTATTAAGCTGAAAAATGGTTAATTCCTGTGTGATATGTAAAAAAAGCACCAGTAAAGACTGCGGGCGATCCATACATCGGTAAGTAAACACAACAATAATAATTTACCATAGGCGTAGCTAGGAATACCTAGCTCTCAATATAAGCATATTGTAACTTATTTTAAAAGCATTTTCTTTTAATAGAATGCCTAGTGATAATGCCAGACGGAAATTATGGATGGATCAATTAAATTTGGGAAATACAAAATTAGCGAAGGAGGTATATGTTTGTTCTGACCATTTTTCTGATGAAGACTTCCTATATAAATCAGCAAAAGATTTTTGAAAACTGAAGCTATTCCGTCCAGGATTTCGTCATCGATTCATTGGTAAGTCTATTGAATATTATTAGGGTGTTTATATTCAAATTTGATTTGGATAATATGAACATCTAAATATAATATTTCTAATTTCAGTTCCAGTAGCACATCTCCAGATGAAAGGCCTGTGACTCCAGAACCATTAGATACTAATAAGCTAGGTAGTGTCAGGGAATCCTCAAACTGAGTAATTCTGAACTATCCAGAACTTTAACAGCTAGTGATTTGTCTGCTACACTGACTACTTCAGATTTATCTGCTACATTGACTGCTTCAGATTTATCTGATACATTAACCGCTTCAGATTTATCTGCTTTTTTGACCGATACAGAATCCTCTGGTGCTTTGACAGTTTCAGAATTGTCCGGTACTATGACAGCTTCAGAAATCGTCAAGCAACTTGGTATCCTCGGAAGTATTAACAGTAGCACATCCAACTACGTAAGTTTTACTTAATTTTATATTTATAATATTGCAAAATATATTCTGGTTCATTATATAAAACCTTCTTATTTCAGTTCTGAAGCTAAAAGTTCTGTACCAAGACCAAGAAAAGAAAATGTTTTGTTGGTGATGTAAGGGATGAAGATTTCAGGACACCAAACAAGGAAAATTTGCCTTCTCCCTTGCTAAACGAAAAATTGCAGAACAGAAAAAGAAACTGAAAGCATTGAGGATGAAGAACAGAAGACTGCAACAGAAAATTTCAGATATTTCAGGACTACTGAATAATTTGAGGGAAATGAACCTTATATCCGATAATGCTCAAGATTATATAGAGGTAAGTAAGATTCAGCTTTGCATATATTTGTGGAATGTAATTATTTTCAATATTTCAGGCATCGTTACCAGGTCCTAGTAGAGATATGGTAAATAGACTCATAAGGGGATCAAAAAATCAGAAATTTACACCCTTCTCTACGAGCATTTGCCCTATCATTACATTTTTACTCGCCTAGGGCCTATAATTATGTTAGGAAAAATTCAATAATTCACTTCCACACCCAAAGACTATTTCTAAGTGGTATCAGACCATCGATGGAACTCCTGGCTTCACAACTGAAGCCCTCAGTGCATTGAAGAACAAAGTGCAGCAGTCTGCGGGAGAACAATTTATTGCAATCTGGGGATTGACGAGATGGCCATTAGAAAAAAATCGAATTTATTGCTGGTAAATTTTATGGATCAATAAGTTTTGGAGAAAAACCTGAAGTGGATACTTTACCAGAAGCTAAGGAAGCACTTTGTTTTTAGTTACCTGCATCAATGGTCACTGGAAAATTCCAGTAGGCTATTTTTTGATAGATGGATTATCAAGCAGAGAAAGAGCCAATTTGGTAATTAACTGTCTGGAGTTTTTGAATGAAGTAAATTTGAGAATAACTTCTGTTACTTTTGATGGAGCAGCTTCGAATTTGAATATGGCGAGTCATTTGGGTGCTGATTTTTCGAATCCTCAATCATTGAAGACTCACTTTGAACATCCAGTCACCAAGAGAAGGTATTAATTTTTCTTGACCCTTGTCACATGCTCAAACTCTTGAGAATTGTTTAGGAGACAGTAAGATTTTGAAAACAAAAAATGATAACTTAATCAAATGGACCTATCTTGAAGAACTTGTGAATCTCCAAGACACAGAAGGATTGAATGCTGCAACGAAGATAAGAAAACGTCATTTACATTTTGTGAAAGAAAAAATGAGAGTGAAGATTGCTGCGCAGACATTCAGCAGGAGTGTGTCGGATGCTCTTAAATTCCTTGAGTTTGATTTGAAATTGACAAATTTTAAGGTGCTGAAGAGACTGCAAATTTCTGTCTCTTAGTTAATGATTTATTTGACATCTTGAACTCAAGAATAAATTCTCCCTATACATATAAGAGGGCATTATCTTTCGAAAACATTGATTTATACGTGGAAAGGTTTTCTGAAGCAAAAGAATACTTCATGGAACTGACTTTGAATGGAACACCAGTATTATCTTCAAGAAGGAAAACAGGTTTCTAGGGTTTTTAATATGTATGGAGAGTCTTGAGGAAATATTTAGAATGTATGTGGTGTCAAAGAAATTAGACTTTTTATTGACCTATAAGTTCTCTCAAGACCATCTGGAGGTATTTTTTGGTGCTATCAGGAGTCTGAATGGATACAACAACATCCCACAGCCAACAATTTCAGTCACATATAAAAAGTTGTTGATAGCAAGGGAAGTGAGAGGTGCTGATTCTGGAAATGTTGTTAATTTGGACAATACATCAATTCTTCATGTTTTCGTCATATAAAAAAATAACAATAAATGATCATAAGGAGGACTTGGAGGAGACTGAAGAGTATAAAAATTTGTGTGCAGCGTTAAATGATCATGATTACTTTGGTTCTTCAGGATGGCAATTATCTTCATATATACACGGATGTTTTAATTTATATAGCAGGATTCGTTGTCAATCATTGAAAAAATGTATCACTTGCTCAAAATGTCTTGATATGTTGGAGACTTGTGAAACATATTCATTTCTTACAGAAAAAGAAAAACGTATGGCAATTTATTCAAGGCATCCAAATTTGTCATTAAGATATGCACACAAGCAGAAAAAAACAATAAGATATATATTCTAACACCCTAATATTTTGAGTACAAAATCTGAAAATTTAATCAATAAGTTGATTCATAATTGTAATTGTCTGTTTACCAGATGATGTTTTGAATGCATTTGCATCATGTATTTGATGAAGGGTTTCTAGAAAGTCCATGATTGCCCTTTGATAAAACTGATATTGAAAAGATATTTCACTATAAGAATTCACCACGAGACAAGAAAAATGAGCGATCAAGTGGTGAATCGAGTAAGAGCATGCTCACACATCTGATTTTGTATCAGAATCAATAGTTTTTTTTTTTTTTACAATTGTTAGTTTTAAGTTTTAGGGTGATCAGGGTGTATAAAACACTCTTTTTTGATTGTGTACTTTCGATCCTGTTTGGATTCAATACCAAGGACTATATCAGTAGTAGATATGGATTCTTAGTTATTTTATTATAAACATTTCTGAAGAATCGATTATCAGTATATTTTAGTTACCTATCGTATTTCTTCAAATCATTATTGTAAAAATCATTTATTTTATGTTACATGTTATTTTTATGGAAGTTATTAATACATCCTTGCTTGATAATCAATCCTGATTATGCAGGCTTCAAAGTTTCAATTGCTATTCCACTATAAATACTGATTCCCCGTCCATTCCATTGCAAAACTCCAAAATCCAATCATCTATCTTATATAGTGGAACAAAACTATACATTCATAATATCATTTGCTCTCAAAGTGCAGGTAATGGATGGACAAGGTTTCAGTAGTAAGTAAGGCCTATTACAGCATTAATGAGAACTGATATGATTATACTTCACACTTGATGTAAAACTGACCTATCTAATACATTTCATGTCGAACTGGATCAATAAATTATTGTTATTTTTTGTTATTCAATTTAACA
>JACDNR010000460.1:0-29002 GCA_013421045.1 Propylea japonica | reverse complement strand
GTAGAGAAAATTTACCTATAAAATGAGGTATTAATCATTCTGATCGGATGAAAGAGACCGATTTATTTTCATAATAGATGAAAAAAATGTCATTTTCCATCTCCTCCCAAGTTTATTCGATATATTTTCAAAACGGTAGGTTATGGGAAAAAGTGGTCAATAGGGGCGTTTGTAGAGAATTAATTTACTATAAATGAGTTAGTAATCATTCTGATCGGATGAACAGAGACCGATTTATTTCATTAATAGATGAAAAAATGTCATTTTCCATTCCCCAAGTTTATTCGATATATTTTCAAAACGGTAGGTTATGGAAAAAAGTGGTCGATAGGGCGTCGTTGTTAGAGAATTAATTACCTATAAAATGAGGTATTAATCATTCTGATCGGATGAACAGAGACCGATTTATTTTCATTAATAGATGAAAAATGTCATTTTCATCTCCTCCCAAGTTTATTCGATATATTTTCAAAACGGTAGGTTATGGAAAAAAGTGGTCGATGGGCGTTGTAGAGAATTAATTTACCTAATATGAGGTATTAATCATTCTGATCAGATGAACAGAGACCGATTTATTTTCATTAATAGATGAAAAAAATATCATTTTCCATCTCCTCCCAAGTTTATTCGATATATTTTCGAAACGGTGGTTATGGAAAAAAGTGGTCAATAGGGCGTTTGTAGAGAATTAATTTACCTATAAAATGAGGTATTAATCATTCTGATCGGATGAACAGAGACCGATTTATTTTCATAATAGATGAAAAAATGTCATTTTCCATCTCCTCCCAAGTTTATTCGATATATTTTCAAAAACGGAGGTTATGGAAAAAAGTGGTCAATAGGGCGTTCGTAGAGAATTAATTTACCTATAAAATGAGGTATTAATCATTCTGATCGGATGAACAGAGACCGATTTATTTCATTAATAGATGAAAAAATGTCATTTTCCATCTCCTCCCAAGTTTATTCGATATATTTTCAAAACGGTGGGTATGGAAAAAAGTGGTCAATAGGCGTTTGTAGAGAATAATTTACCTATAAAATGAGGTATTAATCATTCTGATCGGATGAACAGAGACCGATTATTTTCATTAATAGATGAAAAAAAATGTCATTTTCCATCTCCTTCAAGTTTATTCGATATATTTTCAAAACGGTAGGTTATGGAAAAAGTGGTCAATAGGGCTTTGTAGAGAATTAATTTACTATAAAATGAGGTATTAATCATTCTGATCGGATGAACAGAGACCGATTTATTTCATTAATAGATGAAAAAATGTCATTTTCCATCTCCTCCCAAGTTTATTCGATATATTTTCAAAACGGTGGGTTATGAAGAAAAAAGGTCAAAAGGGCTTTTGTAGAGAATTAATTACCTATAAAATGAGGTAATCATTCTGATCGGATGAACAGAGACCGATTTATTTTTATAATAGATGAAAAAATGTCATTTTCCATCTCCTCCCAAGTTTATTCGATATATTTTCAAAACGGTAGGTTATGGAAAAAAGTGGTCAATAGGGCTTTCGTAGAGAATAATTTACCTTAATATGAGGTATTAATCATTCTGATCGGATGAACAGAGACCGATTTTATTTGATAATAGAAGAAAAAATGTCATTTTTCCATCTCCTCCCAAGTTTATTCTATATATTTTCAAAACGGTAGGTTATGGAAAAAGTGGTCAATAGGGCGTTTGTAGAGAATTATTTAACATCAAATGAGGTAGCAATCATTCTGATCAGATGAACAGAGACCGATTTATTTTCATTAATGAATGAAAAAATATCATTTTCCATCTCCTTTCAAGTTTATTCGATATATCTTCAAAACGGTGGGTTATGAAAAAAAGTGGTCAATAAAACGTTTGTAGAGAATTAAAATACCTATATAATGAGGTATTAATCATTCTGATCGGATGAACAGAGACCGATTTATTTCCATTAATAAATGAAAAAATGTCATTTTCCATCTCCTCCCAAGTTTATTCCATATATTGTCAAAACGGTAGGTTATGGCAAAAAGTGGTCGATAAGGCATTCTTAGAGAATTAATTTACCTATAAAATGAGGTATCAATTTTTCTGATCGGATGAACAGAGACCGATTTATTTTCATTAATAGATGAAAAAAGGTCATTTTTCATCTCCTCCCAAGTTTATTCGATAAATTTTCATAACGGTAGGTTATGGAAAAAAGTGGTCAATAGGGCGTTTGTAGAGAATTAATTTACCTATATAATGAGGTATTAATCATTCTGATCGGATGAACAGACACCAATTTATTTTCATTAATAGATGAAAAAATGTCATTTTCCATCTCCTCCCAAGTTTATTCGATATATTTTCAAGACGGTAGGTTATGGAAAAAAGTGGTCAATTAGGCGTGTGTAGATAATTGCCTTACCTATAATGAGGTTATCATTCTGATCGGATGAACAGAGACCGATTTATTCTCATTAATAGATGGAAAAATGTCATTTTCCATCTCCTCCCAAGTTTATTCGATATATTTTCAAAACGGAAGGTTATGGAAAAAAGTGGTCAACAAAACGTTTACCTATATAATGAGGTATTAGTCATTCTGATCGGATGAACAGAGACCGATTTATTTTCATTAATAGATGAAAAAATGTCATTTTCCATCTCCTCCCAAGTTTATTCGATATATTTACAAAACGGTAGGCTTTGGGAAAAAGTACTCGATAGGGCGTTTGTAGAGAATTAATTTACCTATAAAATGAGTTATTAATCATTCTGATCGGATGAACAGAGACCGATTTATTTTCATTAATAGATGAAAAAATGTCATTTTCCATCTCCTCCCAAGTTTATTCGATATATTTTCAAAACGGTAGGGTTATGGAAAGAAGTGGTCGATAGGGCGTTCATAGAGAATTGATTAACCTATAAAATGAGGTATTTATCATCCTGATCGGATGAACAGAGACCGATTTATTTTCATTAATAGATGAAAGAATGTCATTTTTCATCTTCTCGCAAGTTTATTCGATATATTTTCAAAACGGTAGGTTATGGAAAAAAGTGGTCGATGGGTCGTTTGTAGAGAATTAATTTACCTATATAATGAGGTATTAATCATTCTGATCAGATGAACAGAGACCGATTTATTTTCATTAATAGATGAAAAATATCATTTTCCATCTCCTCCCAGGTTTATTCGATATATTTCGAAACGGTGGGTTATGGAAAAAAGTGGTCACTAGGGCGTTTGTAGAGAATTAATTTACCTATAATATGAGGTATTAATCATTCTGATCGGATGAACAGAGACCGATTTATTTTTGATAATAGAAGAAAAAAATGTCATTTTTCCATCTCCTCCCAAGTTTATTCGATATATTTTCAAAACGGTAGGTTATGGAAAAAAGTGGTCAATAGGGCGTTCGTAGAGAATTAATTTACCTATAAAATGAGGTATTTAACATTCTGATCAGATGAACAGAGACCGATTTATTTTCATTAATAGATGAAAAAATGTCATTTTCCATCTCCTCCCAAGTTTATTCGATATATTTTCAAAACGGTAGGTTATGGAAAAAAGTGGTCAATGAGGCGTTTGTAGAGAATTGATTTACCTATATAATGAGGTATTAATCATTCTGATCAGATGAACAGAGACCGATTTATTTTCATCAATAGATGAAAAAATATCATTTTCCATCTCCTTTCGAAACGGTAGGTTATAGAGAAAAGTGGTCGATAGGGCGTTTGTAGAAAATTAATTTACCTATGAAATGAGGTATTAATCATTCTGATCGGATGAACAGAAATCGATTTATTTTCATTAATGGATGAAAAAATGTCATTTTTCATCTCTTCTCAAGTTTATTCGATATATTTTCAAAACAGTAGGTTATGGAAAAAAGTGGTCTATAGGGCGTTTGTAGAGAATTAATTTACCTAAAAAATGATCGGATGATCAGAGACCGATTTATTTTCATTAATAGATGAAAAAATGTCATTTTCCATCTCTTCAAAACGGTAGGTGACGGAGAAAAGTGGTCAATAGGGCTTTTGTGGAGAATCAATTTACCTAAAAAATGAAGTATTAGTCATTCTGATCAGATGAACAGAGACCGATTTATTTTCATTAATAGATGAAAAAATATCATTTTCCATCTCCTCCCAAGTTTATTCGATATATTTTCGAGTCGGTGGGTTATGGAAAAAAGTGGTCAATAGGGCGTTTGTAGAGAATGAATTTACCTATAAAATGAGGTATTAATCATTTTGATCGGATGAACAGAGACCGATTTATTTTCATTTATAGATGAAAAAATGTCATTTTTCCATCTCCTCCCAAGTTTATTCGATATATTTTCGAAACGGTGGTTTATGGAAAAATGTCGTCAATAGGGCGTTTGTAGAGAATTAATTCACCTATAAAATGAGGTATTAATCATTCTGATCGGATGAACAGAGACCGATTTATTTTCATTAATAGATGAAAAAATGTCATTTTTCCATCTCCTCCCAAGTTCATTCGATATATTTTCAAAACGGTGGGTTATAGAAAAAAATGATCAAGAGGGCGTTCGAAGAGAATTAATTTACCTATAAAATGAGGTATTACTCATTCTGATCGGATGAACAGAGACCGATTTATTTTCATTAATAGATGAAAAAATGTCATTTTTCATCTCCTCCCAAGTTTATTCGATATATTTTCAAAACGGTAGGTTATGGAAAGAAGTGGGCTTGTAAAGAATTAATTTACCTATATAATGAGGTATTAATCATTCTGATCGGATGAACAGAGACCGATTTATTTTCATTTATAAATAAAAAAATGTCATTTTCCATCTCCTCCCAAGTTTATTCGATATATTTTCAAAACGGTAGGTTATGAAAGAAAGAGGTCAAGGGGACGTTTGTAGAGAATCAATTTACCTATATAATGAGGTATCAATCATTCTGATCGGATGAACAGAGGCCGATTTATTTTCATTAATAGATGAAAAAATGTCATTTTTCCATCTCCCCCCAAGTTTATTCGATATATTTTCAAAACGGTAGGTTATTGAAAAAAGTGGTCAATAGGGCGTTCGTAAAGAATTAATTTACCTATAAAATGAGGTCATTTTCCATCTCCTCCGAAGTTTATTCGTTACATCTCGTATAACATACCGTAAAAAATCGTAAAATCCTGTTACAGGTCGTAACTTTCCGTAACATGTCTTCACATCTCGTATCATTTCGTAACATCTCGTAACATACCGTAAAAAGTCGTAACATCTCGTAACATGAGGTTACAAATCGTAACATGACGTACCATCCCGTAATAGGTCATAACATTCCGTTACAGGTTGTAACATTACGTAACATCTCGTAACATGCCGTAACATCTCGTATCATTCCGTAACAACGGAATGATACGAGGTGTTTCTCGTAACATGCCTTAACATTTCGTAACATTCCGTAACATCTTGTTACATACCGTAAAAAGTCGTAACATCCCGTAACAGGTCGTTACATGACGTAACATCTCGTAACATACCGTAACAACTCGTTACATGACGTTACATCAATTTACATATCGTAACATCTCGTTACATCCCGTTACAAACAGTTCGTAACATGCCGTAACATACCGTGACATCTCGTAACATGCCGTAACATCTCGTAACATGTAGTAACTTTGTTACTTAAAGAGATACAGAAAAATGTTTTCTACAAAAATCCACCGATGAAAAAAAACCGATGAAAAAAAACTAAGAATGACCAAAACACATGGAGTAACTACAGCTTAACTGACCCCTCGAACCCGAATGAGAATCGAGGCAGACCCAGTGAGCAACGTTAATACTCCATACAATCCCAACCCACTCCCAACCAATCCTTTCGGGCAGTTGTAAGAAGCAACTATGGTTTTACTGGCCCCTCGAACCTGAATACGGTTCGAGGCAGACCCAGTGAGCAACGTTAGTACTCTATACAATCCAAACCCACTCCTTACCAATCCATCTCTGGCCTCTGGCCCCATTCGCTTCTGCCACGCATTTTAACGATAACTCATATCACAATTGACAATCTGAAAATACTTCAGAAAAAAATAACTACTTTAAAATAAAACTACTCGAACAACTTGAAATCTTAAGCACCAATTCTCATTTAATATATATATAATATGGAAGTCAATAGTAAGAACATTTTCAAACTCGTAGATTCTTGAAAACCAACAATAAATATTGAGTCTCATAATCTTTCATCTTGAAAAATTCAATAAGGAAAGCCTAAGTAGTAAACTAGTAAGTTGAATTTTCACACAATCAATTGCAGCAAAAGAATGATGAATCGCACTACCTGATCTGCCACATAGAAAGGTTAAAATTGATAAAATCAAATGGTATTGGCAGCAACCAATGTATCTTCCGAACAAATCTACTGAGGAACTATGAAATTGAATATTTAAAATGTTCCGTTTCGAAGAAACTGACTGAACTACTCAGTGTGAAATCGATATAATTTTATCTACCGAAGAAATGAGGTTCTGAAAACTATAAACGAACCAATTAAATTATGAATCTCCCAAACTTCACAGATTCAACACATTTTAACGATACCTCATATCACATTTGACAATCTGAAAATACTTCAGAGAGAAAATAACTACTTTGAAATAATACTACTCGAAAAACTAGAAATCTTAAAAGATATGGACAACCAATTTTTACTTAATTATAATATAGAAATCAATAGTAAGAACATTTTCAAACTCTTAGATTCTTGAAAACCAACAATGAATATTAAAATTGAAAAAAATTCATGCCACCAATAACCTATCTACTAACAAATCTATTGGGGAACTATAAAATCAAATGACTGAGATATTAGATCAAGAGGATTCGAACTACTGAGTAACGTAATGTGGTATATGTTTCAAACTGTTACAATGAAGAATAAGGTGTTCAAAGCTTATAAGCTTATAAGTGTTCTCTATAGAGAACACTTTATCTTTGGTATTCGAGAGATTCATACTTCACTTTGTTAGTTTGTTCACATTTTTGTTCCCAGAAATATATAAATTACGAAATGTGTTGAGTAGTAAAGATGAAGTTATATCGATTTCACACTGTACTGAGTAGTTCAGTCAGTTTCTTCAGAACTGAATATTTCAAATAATTAAGTTCATAGTTCCTCAATAGATTTGTTGCATTCAATTCCAATTGATTTTATCAATTTTTACTTTTCAATGTGGCAGATCAGGTAGTACGATTCATCATTCTTTTGTTGCAATCGATTGTGTAAAAATTCATTCCATGCTTTCATTTCTAAGTCAAGATGCAGAAGGCTTTATTTAATCAATTCTCATCTTTCTTTGCGGCAGATCACCAGATCAGACTATATTTCATAGATCAATATTGATTTAATCAAGCCTTTTTTATCTGCCTCATGGAAGAATTAAAACTGATGAAATTTAATTGGAAATTAGACATGAGATCACATGTATGTACAAACCAATCAATTGCGAAACTAAAAAATTAATTTTTGAGTATTCAGATCAGAACAATTCGAACTAGTAGTAGTAACCGTTCAAACCAATGGTAATTTCGAAAACTAACATATCAAGCTCATTCAGAAACTGTGAAGTTGAGGAGTTTCATAATTCATTTTGTTCGTTTATTCTCATTCTAGTTTTCAGAATCTCATTTCTTCGGTAGATAAAATTATATCGATTTCACACTGTACTGAGTAGTTCAGTCAGTTTCTTCAAAACTGAACATTTCAAATATTCTATTTCATAGTTCCTCAATAGATTTATTCAGAAGATACATTGGTTTCCTTCAATACCATTTCATTTTATCAATTTTTACCTTTCTATGTGGCAGATCAGGTTGTGCGATTCATCATTCTTCTGTTGCAATTGATTGTGTGAAAATTCATTCTCATGCTTTCATTTCTAATTCAATTTAATGGATTTAATGGAAATACATCAGACAATAAATATATTTAATAGATAAAAATTGATTTAATCAAGTCTTTTTTATCTGCCTCAAAGAAGAATAAGAACTGATACAATTTAATTAGAAAAGAAAGCATGAGATCACATGTATGTACTAACCAATCAATTGCGAATCTATAAAAATAAATTTTTGAGATATTCAGATATTCAGATATTCGAACTACTCTGTAGTAAATGTTCAAACCTATGGTAATTTCGAAAACTAGCATATCAAGCTCATTCAGAATCTGTGAAGTTTGGGAGATTCATAATACATTTTTTTCTTTTGTTCTCATTCTAGTTTTCAGAATCTCATTTCTTCTGTAGATGAAATTATATCGATTTCACATTGTACTGAGTAGTTCAGTCAGTTTCTTCAAAACAGAACATTTTAAATATTCAATTTGATAGTTCCTCAGTAGATTTGTTCGGAAGATACAATGGTTGCTTTCAATACCATCTGATTTTATCAATTTTTACCTTTATATGTGGCAGATCAGGTAGTGCGATTCATCATTCTTTTGCTGCAATTGATTGTGTAAAAATTCAACTTACTAGTTTACTACTTAGACTGCCTCAATCCGTCCTCCGGTTTGAGGGGCCAGTAAAACCCTAGTTACTTCATAATTCTGCTAGGAAAGGAGTTATTAGGAGTGGGTTGGGTTATATGGAGTACTAGCGTTGCTCACTGGGTCTGCCTCAATCCGTATTCTGGTTCGAGGGGCAAGTAAAACCTTAGGTACATCGTATATTAACCCGATGGATTGGTAAGGAGTGGGTTGGGATTGTATGGATTACTAACGTTACTCACTGGGTCTGCCTCGATCCGTCTTCCGATTTAGGGGGCCAGTAAAACCCTAGTAACTTAGTACTTCTGCTAGGAAAGGATTTGTTAGGAGTGGGTTGGATTATATGGAGTACTAACGTTGCTCACTGGGTCTGCCACGATTCTCTTTCGGGTTCGAGGGCCAGTTAAGCCATAGTTACTCCACATCTTCTTTGGCCTGGTCGTACGATGTGGCTAATATTGCTCACTGGGTCTACCCCGGGTCCGTTTTCTGGTACGAGAAACCAGTGAAATCAAAGTTATTCCATACATTAGCCTGAGAAGGATTGTTAAGGAGTGGGTTGGGTTATAAGCAGTACTAATATTGCTCACTGGGTCTGCCTCGATCCGTATTCGGGTTCGAGGGGCCAGTAAACCATAGTTACTCAATACATTAGACCGAGAGGGAATGATAAGGGGTGGGTTGGGTTATATGCAGTACTAATATTGCTCACTGGGTCTGCCTTGATCCGTGTTCGGGTTCAAGGGGCCAGTAAAATTATAGTTACTTCATATTGGCCAGAGATGGATTGGTAAGGAGTGGGTTTGGATTGTATGGAATACTTACGTTGCTCACTGGTTCTGCCTCGATCCGTATTCAGAATCGAGGGGCCAGTAAAACCTTAGTTGCTTCATATTGGCCAGAGATGGATTGGTAAGGAGTGGGTTTGGATTGTATAGAGTACTAACGTTGCTCACTGGGTCTGCCTCGATCCGTATTCAGGTACGACGGGCCAGTAAAACCATAGTTGCTTCATACAACTGCCCGAAAGGATTGGTTGGGAGTGGGTTGGGATTGTATGGAGTATTAACGTTGCTCACTGGGTCTGCCTCGATTCTCATTCGGGTTCGAGGGGTCAGTTAAACTGTAGTTACTCCATGTGTTTTGGTCATTCTTAGTTTTTTTTTCATCGGTGGACTTTGTGAAATTTTTGTAGAAAACATTTTTCTGTATCTCTTTTAGTAACAAAGTTACTACATGTTACGAGATGTTACGGCATGTTACGAGATATCACGGTATGTAACGGCATATTACGAACTGTTTGTTACGGGATGTAACGAGATGTTACGATATGTAAAGGGATGTAACGTCATGTAACGAGTTGTTACGGTATGTTACGAGATGTTACGTCATGTTACGACCTGTTACGGGATGTTACGACTTTTTACGGTATGTAACAAGATGTTACGGAATGTTACGAAATGTTAAGGCATGTTACGAGAAACACCTCGTATCATTCCGTTGTAACGGAATGATACGAGATGTTACGGCATGTTACGAGATGTTACGTAATGTTACGACCTGTTACGGAATGTTATGACCTATTACGGGATGGTACGTCATGTTACGATTTGTTACGTCATGTTACGAGATGTAACGAAATGATACGAGATGTGAAGACATGTTACGGAAAGTTACGACCTGTAACGGGATTTTACGATTTTTTTACGGTATGTTATACGAGATGTAACGAATCAACTTGGGAGGAGATGGAAAATGACCTCATTTTATAGGTAAATTAATTCTCTACGAATCTACGAATCTACGAATTGACCACTTTCTTCGATAACCTACCGTTTTGAAAATATATCGAATAAACTTGGGGGGAGATGGAAAAATGACATTTTTTCATCTATTAATGAAAATAAATCGGCCTCTGTTCATCCGATCAGAATGATTAATACCTCATTATATAGGTAAATTAATTCTCTACAAACGTCTTCCTGACCACTTTTTTCCATAACCTACCGTTTCGAAAATATATCGAATAAATTTGGGAGGAGATGGAAAATGACATTTTTCAATTTATTAATGAAAATAAATCGGTCTCTGTTCATCCGATCAGAATGATTGATACCTCATTATATAGGTGAATTAATTCTCTACAAACGCACTATAGCCCACTTTTTTCCATAGCCTACCGTTTTGAAAATATATCGAATAAACTTGGGAGGAGATGAAAAATTACATTTTTTCATCTATTAATGAAAATAAATCGGTCTCTGTTCATCCGATCAGAATGATTAATACCTCATTTTATAGGTAAATTAATTCTCTTCGAACGCGCCTTCTTGATCATTTTTTCTATAACCCACCATTTTGAAAATATATCGAATTAACTTGGGAGGAGATGGAAAAATGACATTTTCTCATCTATTAATGAAAATAAATCGGTCTCTGTTCATCCGATCAGAATTATTATTACCTCATTTTATAGGTAAATTAATTCTCTACAAACGCCCTATTGACCACTTTTTTCCATAACCCACCGTTTCGAAAATATATCGAATAAACTTGGGAGGAGATGAAAAATGATATTTTTTCATCTATTGATGAAAATAAATCGGTCTCTGTTCATCTGATCAGAATGATTAATACCTCATTATATAGGTGAATTAATTCTCTACAAACACTTTTTTCCATAACCTACCGTTTTGAAAATATATCGAATAAACTTGGGAGGAGATGGAAAATGACATTTTTTCATCTATTAATGAAAATAAATCGGTCTCTGTTCATCTGATCAGAATGTTGAATACCTCATTTTATAGGTAAATTAATTCTCTACGAACGCCCTATTGACCACTTTTTTCCATAACCTACCGTTTTGAAAATATATCGAATAAACTTGGGAGGAGATGGAAAAATGACATTTTTTCATCTATTAATGAAAATAAATCGGTCTCTGTTCATCCGATCAGAATGATTAATAACTCATTTTATAGGTAAATTAATTCTCTATAAACGCCCTATTGACCACATTTTTCCATAACCTAAAATATATCGAATAAACTTGGGAGGAGATGGAAAATGACATTTTTTCATCTATTAATGAAAATAAATCGGTCTCTGTTCATCCGATCAGAATGATTAATACCTCATTATATAGGTATATTAATTCTCTACAAAAGCCCTATTGACCACTTTTTTCCATAACCCACCGTTTTGAAAATATATCGAATAAACTTGAAAGGAGATGGAAAATGATATTTTTTCATTTATTATTGAAAATAAATCGCCTTATTGACCACTTTCTCCAATAACCTACCGTTTTGAAAATATATCGAATAAACTTGGGAGGAGATGAAAAATGACATTTTTTCATTTATTAATGAAAATAAATTGGTCTCTGTTCATCCAATCAGAATGATTAATACCTCATTATTTAGGTAAATTGATTCTCTACAAAAGCCCTATTGACCACTTTTCTCCATAACCTACCGTTTTGAAAATATATCGAATAAACTTGGGAGGAGATGGAAAATGACATTTTTTCATCTATTAATGAAAATAAATCGGTCTCTGTTCATCTGATCAGAATGATTTATACCTCATTATATAGGTAAATTAATTCTCTACAAACGCCCTATTTACCACTTTTTTTCATATCCTACCGTTTTGAAAATATATCGAATAAACTTGGGAGGAGATGAAAAAATGACATTTTTTTCTATTATCGAAAATAAATCGGTCTCTGTTCATCCGATCAGAATGATTAATACCTCATATTATAGGTAAATTCATTCTCTACAAAAGCCTTATTGACCACTTTTTTCCATAACCCACCGTTTCGAAAATATATCGAATAAACTTGGGAGGAGATGAAAAATGAAATTTTTTCATCTATTAATAAAAATAAATCGGTCTCTGTTCATCTGATCAGAATGATGAATACCTCATTTTTTAGGTTAATTGATTCTCTACAAAGGCTTCATTGTCATTTTTTCTCCATAACCTACCGTTTTGAAAATATATCGAATAAACTTGGGAGGAGATGGAAAATGACATTTTTTCATCTATTAATGAAAATAAATCGGTCTCTGTTCATCTGATCAGAATGATTTATACCTCATTATATAGGTAAATTAATTCTCTACAAACGCCCTATTTACCACTTTTTTTCATATCCTACCGTTTTGAAAATATATCGAATAAACTTGGGAGGAGATGAAAAAATGACATTTTTTTTTCTATTATCGAAAATAAATCGGTCTCTGTTCATCCGATCAGAATGATTAATACCTCATATTATAGGTAAATTCATTCTCTACAAAAGCCTTATTGACCACTTTTTTCCATAACCCACCGTTTCGAAAATATATCGAATAAACTTGGGAGGAGATGAAAAATGAAATTTTTTCATCTATTAATAAAAATAAATCGGTCTCTGTTCATCTGATCAGAATGATGAATACCTCATTTTTTAGGTTAATTGATTCTCTACAAAGGCTTCATTGTCATTTTTTCTCCATAACCTACCGTTTTGAAAATATATCGAATAAACTTGGGAGGAGATGGAAAATGACATTTTTTCATCTATTAATGAAAATAAATCGGTCTCTGTTCATACGATCAGAATGATTGATACCTCATTTTATAGGTAAATTAATTCTCTACAAACGCCCTATTGATCACTTTTTTCCATAACCCACCGTTTCGAAAATATATCGAATAAACTTGGAAGGAGATGGAAAATGATATTTTTTCATCTATTAATGAAAATGAATCGGTCTCTGTTATTCTGATCAGAATGATTAATACCTCCTTTTTTAGGTAAATTGATTCTCTACAAAAGCTTTATTGACCACTTTTCTCCATAACCTACCGTTTTGAAAATATATCGAATAAACTTGGGAGGAGATGGAAAATGACATTTTTTCATCTATTAATGAAAATAAATCGGTCTCTGTTCATCCGTTCAGAATGGTTAATACCTCATTTCATAGGTAAATTAATTCTCTGCAAAGGCCCATTGACCATAACCCACCGTTTCGAAATATATCTAATAAACTTGGGAGGAGATGGAAAAATGACATTTTTTCATCTATTAATGAAAATAAATCGGTCTCTGTTCATCCGATCAGAATGATTAATACCTCATTTTATAGGTAAATTAATTCTCTACAAACGCCCAATTGACCACTTTTTTCCATAACCTACCGTTTTGAAAATATATCGAATAAACTTGGGAGGAGATGGAAAATGACATTTTTTCTTCTATTAATGAAAATAATTCGGTCTCTGTTCATCCGATCAGAATAATTAATACGTCAATTTCTAGGTAAATTAATTCTCTACAAACGCCCTTCTGACTACTTTTTTCCATAACCCACCGTTTTGAAAATATATCGAATAAACTTGAAAGGAGATGGAAAATGATATTTTTTCATTTATTAACGAAAATAAATCGGTCTCTGTTCATCTGATCAGAATGATTGATACCTCATTTGATGGATAAATTAATTCTCTACAAACGCCCAATTGACCACTTTTTTCCATAACCTACCGTTTTGAAAATATATCGAATAAACTAGGGAGATGAAAATGACTATTCTTAATTTGGAAATAAAGATAACCATTTGGAACATACGGAAAGTTCAAGATGAAATGTTCAATGTAAATTCACAATTACAAAGTTACTTACCTCCTGAGAGTTATTTTAATTTCAACAACTCATGTAACAAAAACTTCAACAAACTTTTCAATAGTATCAGGGAAAAAAACATCAGTAAACTCAGAAACCTGTATAATTCATGTTACTTCCTATGTGGGAAAACTGAAGGTTGTAAAGACTTCATTCATAATTTTACTAACATTCACTTGCCAAGAAATGTCGAAAAAATCTTGTCTCTAGGTCCAAACTTTGGCCTACCCTTTTATGATAGAAAAAACATCTCAATTCCGGTCAAATTAAAGGATTTAGAAAATTGTATACAAAATCTAGATTTAGTTAACGAAGAAAAGAATCTACTCAGAGCTAAAAATATCAATATAATAACAAATTTTTGGTATAAATCCCAGCAAACTAACAGATCCTGTCCCATTCGAGATTGCTTTTATGAAGCTAAAACCTTTCTTAGAGACCATCCGGACTTGTTAGTGATGAGGTCTGATAAAGGAAACTCCACAGTTGTGATGCTAAAAAGTGAATATCGGGAATATATGCTTAATTTATTGGCTGACAACGTAGTATACAAAAAACTGATAACATATCCAACCCTAGAGCTAGAAAAACGAGCCAATCTCCATCTCCTCCCAAGTTTATTCGATATATTTTCAAAACGGTAGGTTATGGAAAAAAGTGGTCAATAGGGCGTTTGTAGAGAATTAATTTACCTATAAAATGAGGTATTAATCATTCTGATCGGATGAACAGAGACCGATTCATTTTCATTAATAGATGAAAAAATGTCATTTTCCATCTCCTCCGAAGTTTATTCGATATATTTTCAAAACGGTGGGTTATGGAAAAAAGTGATCAATAGGGCGTTTGTAGAGAATTAATTTTCCTATAAAATGAGGTATTAATCATTCTGATCGTATGAACAGAGACCGATTTAATTTCATTAATATATGAAAAAATGTCATTTTTCCATCTCCTCCCAAGTTTATTCGATATATTTTCAAAACGGTAGGTTATGGAAGAAAGTGGTCAATAGGGCGTTTGTAGAAAATTAATTTGCCTATAAAATGAGGTATTAATCATTCTGATCGGATGAACAGAGACCGATTCATTTTCATTAATAGATGAAAAAATGTCATTTTCCATCTCCTCCCAAGTTTAATCGATATATTTTCAAAACGGTGGGTTATGGAAAAAAGTGATCAACAGGGCGTTTGTAGAGAATTAATTTACCTATAAAATGAGGTATTAATCATTCTGATCGTATGAACAGAGACCGATTTATTTTCATTAATAGATGAAAAAATGTCATTTTTCCATCTCCTCCCAAGTTTATTCGATATATTTTCAAAACGGTAGGTTATGGAAAAAAGTGGTCAATAGAGCGTTTGTAGAGAATTAATTTACCTATAAAATGAGGTATTAGTCATTCTGATCTAATGAACAGAGACCGATTCATTTTCATTAATAGATGAAAAAATGTCATTTTCCATCTCCTCCCAAGTTTATTCGATATATTTTCAAAACGGTGGGTTATGAAAAAAAGTAATCAATAGGGCGTTTGTAGAGAATTAATTTACCTATAAAATGAGGTATTCATCATTCTGATCGTATGAACAGAGACCGATTTATTTTCATTAATAGATGAAAAAATGTCATTTTTCCTCTCCTCCCAAGTTTATTCGATATATTTTCGAAACGGTGGGTTATGGAAAAAAGTGGTCAATAAGGCGTTTGTAGAGAATTAATTTACCTATAATATGATGTATTAATCATTCTGATCGGATGAACAGAGACCGATTTATTTTCGATAATAGAAGAAAAAATGTCATTTTTCCATCTCCTCCCAAGTTTATTCGATATATTTTCAAAACGGTAGCTTATGGAAAAAAGTGGGGCGTTCGTAGAGAACTAATTTACCCATAAAATGAGGTATTAATTATTCTGATCGGATGAACAGAGACCGATTTATTTTCGATAATAGAAGAAAAAATGTCATTTTTCCATCTCCTCCCAAGTTTATTCGATATATTTTCGAAACGTAGGGTTATGGAAAAAAGTGTTCTATAGGGCGTTTGTAGCGAATTAATTTACCTATAAAATGAGGTATTAATCATTCTGATCGGATGAACAGAGACCGATTTATTTTCATAAATAGATGAAATAATGTCATTTTTCCATCTCCTCCCAAGTTTATTCGATATATTTTCGAAACGGTGGGTTATGGAAAATAGTGGTCAATGAAAGTTTGTAGAGAATTAATTTACCTATAAAATGAGGTATTAATCATTCTGATCGGATGAACAGAGACCGATTTATTTTCAATAATAGAAGAAAAAATGTCATTTTTCCATCTCCTCCCAAGTTTATTCGATATATTTTCAAAACGGTAGGTTATGGAAAAAAGTGGTCAACAGGGCGTTCATAGAGAATTAATTTACCTATAAAATGAGGTATGAATCAGTCTGATCGGATGAGCAAAGACTGATTTATTTTCATTAATAGATGAAAAAATGTCATTTTCCGTCTCCTCCCAAGTTTATTCGATATATTTTCAAAACGGTAGGTTATGGAAAAAAGTGGTCCATTGAGCGTTTGTAGAGAATTAATTTACCTATAAAATGAGGTATTAATCATTCTGACCGGATGAACAGAGACCGATTTATTTTCATTAATAGATGAAAAAATGTCATTTTCCATCTCCTCCCAAGTTTATTCGATATATTTTCAAAACGGTAGGTTATGGAGAAAATTGGTCAATAAATCTTTTGTAGAGAATCAATTAACCTAAAAAATGAGGTATTAATCATTCTGATCAGATGAACAGAGACCGATTCATTTTCATTAATAGATGAAAAAATATCATTTTCCATCTCCTCCCAAGTTTATTCGATATATTTTCGAAACGGTGGGTTATGGAAAAAAGTGATCAATAGGGCGTTTGTAGAGAATTAATTTACCTATAAAATGAGGTATTAATCATTCTGATCGTATGAACAGAGACCGATTTATTTTTATTAATAGATGAAAAAATGTCATTTTTCCATCTCCTCCCAAGTTTATTCGATATATTTTCAAAACGGTAGGTTATGGAAAAAAGTGGTCAATAGGGCGTTTGTGGAGAATTAATTTACCTATAAAATGAGGTATTAATCATTCTGATCGGATGAACAGAGACCGATTTATTTTCATTAATAGATGAAAAAATATCATTTTTCCATCTCCTACCAAATTTATTCGATATATTTTCGAAACGGTGGGTTATGGAAAAAAGTGGTCAATAAGGCGTTTGTAGAGAATTAATTTACCTATAATATGAGGTATTAATCATTCTGATCGGATGAACAGAGACCGATTTATTTTCATTAATAGATGAAAAAATGTCATTTTTCCATCTCCTCCCAAGTTTATTCGATATATTTTCAAAACGGTAGGTTATGGAAAAAAGTGGTCAATAGGGCGTTTGTAGAGAATTAATTTACCTATAAAATGAGGTATTAATCATTCTGATCGGATGAACAGAGACCGATTTATTTTCATAAATAGATGAAATAATGTCATTTTTCCATCTCCTCCCAAGTTTATTCGATATATTTTCGAAACGGTGGGTTATGGAAAATAGTGGTCAATGAAGCGTTTGTAGAGAATTGATTTACCTATAAAATGAGGTATTAATCATTCTGATCGGATGAACAGAGACCGATTTATTTTCAATAATAGAAGAAAAAATGTCATTTTTCCATCTTCTCCCAAGTTTATTCGATATATTTTCAAAACGGTAATTTATGGAAAAAAGTGATCAATAGGGCGTTCGTAGAGAATTAATTTACCTATAAAATGAGGTATGAACCATTCTGATCGGATGAACAGAGACTGATTTATTTTCATTAATAGATAAAAAAATGTCATTTTCCATCCCCTCCCAAGTTTATTCGATATATTTTCGAAACGATGGGTTATGGAAGAAAGTGGTCAATAAGGCGTTTGTAGAGAATTAATTTACCTATAATATGAGGTATTAATCATTCTGATCGGATGAACAGAGACCGATTTAGTTTCGATAATAGAAAAAAAAATGTCATTTTCCGTCTCCTCCCAAGTTTATTCGATATATTTTCAAAACGGTAGGTTATGGAAAAAAGTGGTCGATTGAGCGTTTGTAGAGAATTAATTTACCTATAAAATGAGGTATTAATCATTCTGACCGGATGAACAGAGACCGATTTATTTTCATTAATAGATGAAAAAATGTCATTTTCCATCTCCTCCCAAGTTTATTCGATATATTTTCAAAACGGTAGGTTATGGAGAAAAGTGGTCGATAAAGCTTTTGTAGAGAATCAATTTACCTAAAAAATGAGGTATTAATCATTCTGATCAGATGAACAGAGACCGATTTATTTTCATTAATAAATGAAAAAATGTCATTTTTCCATCTCCTATCAAGTTTATTCGATATATTTTCGAAACGGTGGGTTATGGAAAAAAGTGATCAATAGGGCGTTTGTAGAGAATTAATTTACCTATAAAATGAGGTATTAATCATTTTGATCGTATGAACAGAGACCGATTTATTTTCATTAATAGATGAAAAAATGTCATTTTTCCATCTCCTATCAAGTTTATTCGATATATTTTCAAAACGGTAGGTTATGGAAAAAAGTGGTCAATAGGGCGTTTGTAGAGAATTAATTAACCTATAAAATGAGGTATTAATCATTCTGATCGGATGAACAGACCCAACAGACGTTGTTCTGTATACACAAAAATTCATTCAATTCGATCGAGCCGTTTAGTTGCAGAGTAGATGAATAACCTGAATAACGACTACAGCGCCATCTGTTGATCTGATTTGTGGTCATAAACATACGGGCATCGGCAATCCAAAATACATTCATACAATACATCCCTCACACTTCGGTACCTTCTCCTACCCGCCTAGTTCCTACCTCGGAGACGCTTTTTGGTGCGATTTCATCTTCAACCTGCCATATCTTTTGATGTATTCATCATAATTGAATGATGTAAGAGGCAATTTCGTTCTAAATTAAATACTGAGTATGAACGACGTATTTAATTGGATAAGGATCAATATTCATAAAAAAATACTCCCAAATAATGCATAATTTTGAGAAACATTCGCATACCTTTAAAAGGTAATACCGAGTAAACCTTGAAAGATAGATATATGCTATCCCGGACTTTTTCGTAGAACTATTGAAGAGGTACATTTCCGTCATACATTGTTTCCAATTACGTCTTACGGTTTTTGCAACGCATCTGAAAATAGCTGATCATGGCTGATTTTGGTACTCGTATTTATTATCATTGAAGTTATAGTAGGTTTCCTTAATTTTCTCGGGTGACAAGTATAGCCTATGTTTGCTCAGGGATAGTGTAGCATTCTAAGGGTGAAATAATTATTGAAATCGGTCTAGTGGCTTATGAGTTAACTCGTATCAAACCCTCAAACCCACAAACCCACAAACATACAAATCTTTCCTCTTTATAATATTAGTATAAGTATAATATCAGTATAGATATAGATTAATTCTCTACAAACGCCCTATTGACCACTTTTTTCTATAACCTATCTTTTTGAGAATATCTCGAATAAACTTGGGAGGAGATGGAAAATTACATTTTTTCATCTTCTAATGAAAATAAATCGGTCTGTGCTCATTCGATCAGGACGATTGATACCTCATTTTATAGGTTAAATAATTCTCTACAAACGCCCCATTGACCACTTTTTTCTAAAACCTACCGTTTTGAGCAGAATCCGTACCAACTTAAGACACCGGGATCTGAATAAGAAGATCAGTTTTCAGAATATGAAGAAAAAAATGGACAAAAACCTTTCCAAATTCACGAATTATAAATGAAATTCATAGAAATTTCCTAAACATGATAAAAACATTTTCATTTATTCGAAGTTTTTAAATGAAACTTGAATAATTTATTCTCTATTAACAAATACTCGTAAGCACTTACATCCATATTTATACAACTTCATTGATATATTCCAGGATCAACAAACAAAGACATCGAAGAAATTTCATTTGAAATAGTTAGTTGATTGCATTTTCAATGAAACTTGCGATTAATTGCATTATTCCAATCATTCCCTCGAGTTCTAACACTTCAATCCCGCAAATGCAATGGAAATTCTCCGCTGTGACGTCACATCTCGATGGGCGTCGCCATACCAGTGTTTGTGTATATCGTGCTCGGAGACGTAATTCGATTTTGGTGCGATTTCATCTTCATCCTGCCATATCTTTTGATGTATTCATCATAATTGAATGATGTAAAAGGCAATTTCGTTCTATATTAAATACTGGATATGAAGGACGTATTTAATTGGATAAAATGCATAATTTTGAGAAACATTCGGATACCTTTAAAAGGTGATACCGAGTAAACCTTGAAAGATAGATATATGCTATCGCGGACTTTTTTGTAGAACTATTGAAGAGGTACATTTCCGTCATACATTGTTTCCATGTACGCCTTACGGTTTTCGCAGCGCACCTGAAAATAGCTGATTTTGGTACTCATATTTATTATCATTGAAGTTATAGTAGGTTTCCCCAATTTTCTCGGATGAAAAGTATAGCCTATGTTACTCAAGGATAATGTAGCATTCTAAGGGTGAAAGAATTATTGAAATCGGTCCAGTAGCTTATGAGTGATGTCATATCAACGCCACAAACACACAAACACACAAACATACAAATCTTTCCTCTTTATAATATTAGTATAGATAATAGAAGAAAAAATGTCATTTTTCCATCTCCTCCCAAGTTTATTCGATATATTTTCGAAACGTAGGGTTATGGAAAAAAGTATTCTATAGGGCGTTTGTAGCGAATTAATTTACCTATAAAATGAGGTATTAATCATTCTGATCGGATGAACAGAGACCGATTTATTTTCATAAATAGATGAAATAATGTCATTTTTCCATCTCCTCCCAAGTTTATTCGATAATTTTTCGAAACGGTGGGTTATGGAAAATAGTGGTCAATGAAAGTTTGTAGAGAATTAATTTACCTATAAAATGAGGTATTAATCAATCTGATCGGATGAACAGAGACCGATTTATTTTCAATAATAGAAGAAAAAATGTCATTTTTCCATCTCCTCCCAGTTATTCGATATATTTTCAAAACGGTAGGTTATGAAAAAAAGTGGTCAACAGGGCGTCATAGAGAATTAATTTACCTATAAAATGAGGTATGAATCAGTGATCGGATGAGCAAAGACTGATTTATTTTCATTAATAGATGAAAAAAATGTAATTTTCCGTTCCTCCCAAGTTTATTCGATATAGTTATGAGATCATCTTCTCTAGGAATTGTAGACGTCAACAGCCAACACCTCGGTCCATCCCAGGAATTGTACTCGAGAGTGTCGACATGCAATTTCTATGTGTATGCACTTTTAGCTTTCTTTTGAGAGTGGACATTAGATTTAGTTCAGTTAGGAAGTAACTTCCATTAGACTCACTCCAAATCTTAATCTGTTAAATTTATCAATTCTTTATCTGTTAAGTTGTAATTGATATTTTGGAAAGAAATAAATCTTTTTAAAAACAGACTTTAAGAGACGGAAATCATAATTGGCGCTGCGAACAGGATATCGCAACGGGGTTTTAGTGAAAAGTGACTAAAATTAGTTTCCGCTTCGAAAACGTTCGACGTCTCCGAGGAACTCCCGTTGAGTTTTAACTCTTTGTGCGATATCGTCAAAACCACCATCAACATCACCTTCAACCCGGAAGGAAATCCAACTTCAACCCGGAAGGAATCAACCTACCCACTTCGACCAAGAAGGAAGGAACAACCCACTATAGGATGCAAATCTTGGTGTAAGTCCTTCAAACCCATCCAATTTTTTCTTTTTCCTTCATCAGTCTAATGACAGATACAAATTCTTCTCAAGAATTAGAGATAATTGCTGAGGATTCAGAAACTTTAGAATTAGGTTCACATATTCTTAGAAATAGTAGATTTCAACCTTACCCTAGAAGAAAAATGAATTCTAACCAAGCTTCTTCTAATACAGTTAACCCAATCGAAGTAATGTCTAGACAGGACTTACAATTGTTATTAAACTCAATTCCGGAATATTATCCCGGCCAAAATCTATCAATTTTCATAAACGAAGTAGATAATTTATTGACGCATCTGCAAGGCAGATTGAATCAAGATCTAACTTACGCACTGAATTTTTCGATAAGATCAAAATTGAAAGATGAAGCTAGGGACTTCATAGCTTTTCAAAATGCCTCTGATTGGCCCAATATCAGAAGGGTATTATTGCAAAGGTATGGAGATCAACGCAATGAAGACTTATTAGTGTCCTCTTTATCACAATGCGTACAACAAAAACATGAAACATATTTAGACTATTATAGTAGAATATCAAAAAATTTGAGCGATTTGTTACAACATTTAACCCTGAACATAAGAGACCAAAACTATTTGTTATACAAACAACAAGATATTCAGAAACTAGCACTCAAAACATTCCAAATAGGTATTCTAGAACCATACAGATCTTACCTTAGTAACTTCAACTGCATTAGTTTAGAAGACTGTATTAATAGATGTCAATTTTTCGACAATAGAAAGCAGGAATGGGAATACTGCGAATTTCTGCGGAAATCTCAAGAACAACCAAAAAAGCTAAATTATAATCGCAATTCACCTCAAAATTCATATCCGACTCGTAATTACCACCAATTCCCGAAAGCTCAAAATCGGAATCAAAATTTCAATCCAAACTTTCCAAGCAACGCTCAAACATTTTCTAACCTAGTACCAACGAATAACCAAAATTTCGTGACGAATTATAAGCATCAATCTCCTCCTGAAAATTCTGGAAATCCAAACGGCTTTCCTTATTGCATTAACACACCAATTCCTAATAATAGAGGATACCCGACAGCTCGCGAAGTGTTCGGACCAAAACCAGGTTCTAGTATGTCCAAAAATCAACAAAAGCCAACTCCTATGTCTATTTCGACTAGAAACACTTTTAGGCAACCTGCCGCTCAGTCGATCTCGACGAGAAATTTTTCACAAAACAAACCGACAAGAAATTTTATTTCCGAAGAATTATTTAACGTTCAATCCGAAGGTGGAAATCCTGAAGATTTTGAATCAGAATTTTATGATCCAAACGTTAATTCTCAAGATGACTATGAAAATAATCTTACAGAAGAAGAAAATTTTCAGATAGCTGCCTTGGAATTCCCAGAAACATAGATCTAAATTGTGTCAAAATTAAGTCCAAATTGCCCTACATTTATTTACCAAAAATTGACCTCAAAATTTTGATTGACTCAGGAGCAACAAATTCAGTCATTAATTCAAAACCCGCGTTTGAAAAATTCTTCCAATTTTTATACAAAGAAAAATTTAGCGTCTCTGGCTTAGGAAACACAATCACTTCAGATAATAATTTAAATATACCAATTTTATACGAATTAGGAATTTTTGAAAATATTCATTTACATGTAGTTGATTGGCATCAAAAATTTGACGCTCTATTAGGAACTTCTGATCTCCAAAGATTAGGTGCGAAAATTGATTATAAAACTCATACATTAGAAATTAATGATCTAAAAATACCTTTCAACCTCGAATATTCATCGTCCAAACTGAAACCGCGTAATGAAAAAGCAAAAAATTTTATTAAAATACCTGTTTCCATAGAAAACGGAAATGTCCTTCTACCTGAAATAAACTTTCAACAATTTTCAACTCCAGAATGTATTGCTCATGCTAGGAACGGATTTTGCACTATACCAATTTCTCAACCAATAGAAAATGAAGTACAAATTAATTTTGTAGAAAGAATACCTGTGAAATCGATTCACGAAACAGAAATATCAACCCCTCCATTAACACATCAAAATTTTAAACTTGCGAAAAACATAAGAACTGCTCACATGAACTCTGAAGAAAAAAGAGAAATCTTCAAAATATGTAATAAATTCAAGAATATTTTTTATAACGAAGATTCAGATCTTTCATTTAGTAATACAGTCAAACACAAAATTCGAACAAAAGATGAGGAACCTGTTTACGTAAAATCTTTCAGACACCCTCATCACATGAGAAAAATTATTCAGGAACAAATTCAAAAATTACTTGATGACAAAATTATACGTCCGTCAATTTCACCTTATAGTGCTCCGGTATGGATCGTTGACAAGAAAAAAGACGCATCAGGTCAAAAGAAGTACAGAATGGTTATAGATTATAGACGTCTTAATGATAAAACCGTCGAAGATAAATACCCTTTACCGAGAATAGAAGAGATTTTGGATAACTTAGGCAAAAGTTGCTATTTTTCTACAATCGACATGGCAAAGGCCTTTCATCAAATTGAAATGGATCCTGAATCCATAGAAAAAACTGCATTTACTGTAAACAATGGCCATTATGAATACCTTCGAATGCCTTATGGATTAAAAAACGGCCCGAGTACTTTTCAACGTGTAATGGATAATGTTCTCAAGGAATACCTGCATATTTTTTGTTTTGTTTACATGGACGACGTAGTCGTATTTTCAAAATCATTGCAAGAACATATTTATCACCTGAAACTAATTTTTCAGAAAATTCAAGAATATAACCTTAAAATTGAACTCGACAAATGTGAATTTTTGAGTAAAAACGTAGCATTCCTAGGACATGTCATAACACCTGAAGGAATATCGCCAAATCCATCAAAATTAGAAACTATCGAGAAATATCCCCTACCGCGTTCAGTTAAAGAAATAAAGTCGTTTTTAGGTTTAATAGGTTATTACCGACGTTTTATACAAAATTTCGCACATATCGTTTCACCATTTACAAAATGCTTGAAGAAAGGAGCAAAAATAAATTATCAAGATCCGGACTATGTTTATGCTTTCCAACAATGTAAAGAACTATTGACAAACGCCCCAATTCTGGTCTACCCAGATTTTGAAAAACCTTTTAAATTAACAACAGATGCTTCAAATGTAGCCATTGGAAGTGTTTTATCACAGTCAAACCGCCCTATAGCCTACTATTCGAGAACTTTGAACTCGGCTGAAAGAAATTATTCAACAATTGAAAAGGAATTATTAGCAATTCTCGATTCAACAAAACATTTCAGGCCCTATCTTTTTGGACAAAGTTTTACAATCGAAACTGACCATAATCCTCTTGTATGGCTTTACAAAATTAAAGAACCAAATTCCCGCCTCATACGTTGGAAATTAAAATTAGAAGAATTTGATTTTAAAATAATTCATACTAAAGGCAAGGAAAATAAAGTTGCCGATGCACTTTCACGAATTGAAATACATAATCGAGAAAACGAATCACTTTTATCTGAGGATGATCTGAATGTAGAAATATCGTCCATCTTACCAAATGTAAATGAACTTCCCGAACTAGGTGACGAAGAATTAGAAACCATTCTGAACTCTCAAAATAACGAAAACCCTCCTGTAAACGAGGAACATGAAAATCCGAACAATGATAATAACTCTGATGCTACTATTCACTCTACTCAAGAAGACAACGGAAAAGTTATCCCAATTACGGAAACACCTGTTAATATTTATCCCAATAGAATTATTATGAATATTGGTGAACAATTCAATTTGAAATACACTAAACCTTTTGGAAAAAATACGTATTGTGTATCAATAAGACAAAATTGTATGACAAACGATTTTTCGAACCTATTCAAAGAAATTCTGAGACCAAACGAATCTTATGGAATTTATTTCAGAGACAATAAATTGCGTTTACCCCTCGTCAGATTTTGTAAAGAAACATTGAATTACTCTGCAAAACTTGTAATCAGTAATAATTATTCATTGGATGTTACCTGTGAAGAAAATCAAAAAGAAATCATTTCAGAATATCACGACAAAAATCACAATGGCATTTCAGAAAGTCATAAATTTTATCAAAAAAGTACTATTGGCCAAAAATGAAAAACAAAATAACAGAAATAATCAACAAATGTGAATTATGTCTTCAGTCGAAATACGAGAGACATCCCTATAAATTGAAATTCTCTGGTCCACTTCTTGCGAAAAGACCATTTGAAATAATCCACTTAGACACTTTTTCCTTTCTAAATTCAAAGTTTTTGACTATAATAGATCTCTTCTCTAAATATGCTCAGTCATATCTAGTCAAAGATGGTACAGCACTTACAATCCTCAATAAATTACGTCATTATTTTTCGCACCATAATATCCCCCAAAAAATTGTCTGCGACGAAGGAAGAGAATTTCACAACAAAACTTTCACGGAATATTGTAAATTGAACAAAATTGATCTTCACTTCACAACGGTGAATAATCCAAGTTCAAATTCTCCTATTGAGAGATTTCATTCTACAATCTTGGAAAAACTTCGAATTTTAAAATTGAAAAACCCTAATGAAAATCCTTCAAATCTTATGATTACTGCAACACTGATCTATAATCAATCAATACACTCAACTACCGGCTATTCTCCATTTAATTTACTTTATGGTCCCTACGAAAAACTACCAGAATTTGATCTGAACATGACCGTTTATGAACAGTATAATGAAAAAAGGAAACAAGAAATATTACCATTTTTGACCATATTTACCAACGGAATAAGGAACGAGGACAGAAAACATTGAATAAATTAAACGAGAATAGAAATGACCCTCCCGATTTAGAACAAAGAGAAGTCTATGTTGAAAGAAACAGGCCCAGAAAAACTGACCCTCCTTTTGAAAAAGTTAGAGTCGATCAACAACAACAAAATAAAATCAGTGGTCTTACCCAAAAATCTAGAGAAACCACAGCTCATATCAAGAAAGTCAAAAGATTAAGGAATAATACTTGTTCTTTTCAGGATACCGCTAATTCTCCTGATACGGACCCCAACCAACCAGGCCCTTCAGGTCAACAAAATAATCAGTAATGGATACTTTGAAGAATCTCTTTGTAATGCCAAAATTCTTGACCACTACCACAATTTCCTTTTTTTCATAAACATAACCAATTTACAAATTAATTATGATCAACTCAATTACAACTTTATTGCTCTACAGAAAAATCGTACCATCGATGAATTATCTCACAGAATTTATGTTCAATTGAAATCAAATCTAGTTCAAATCGAACAAATATTACATAAATTTTTCAACAGAAAAATTAAAAGAGGCTTGGCAAATTTCATTGGAAAAGGAATTAAATTCGTAACCGGAAATCTAGATGATGATGACCTCAAGACCATTAACGAAAACTTAGAGAGCCTTCATCGAAACAAAAATTCTGAAATTGAAAGAATAAATAAATTAACTTCATTCGCTAACCATTTAACGCAGAGATATTCTGAAGACTTAGCTCTGTTGAACAATAACATTTTTCATACAAAAATACTTTTTGAAAATATCAAATCAACTGAGGAATTTAGAATCATTATCGAATACCAGATACTACAATCAGAAGAACTATTAAATACTTTACTAATGATTGAAAGAACACTTAGTTTCGCAATGAAAGAAATACCAAATTTAGAAATTATAAAACTTCAAGAACTTCAATTAATCGTTACTTATTTGGAAAGAATTTATAAACCACAGCAATTATCACCAATTGATCAAGTTCACCTGTATAAAATAATAGAATTTGCGAAAATTTCTGTCATAGGAACGATGATGAAACCATTACATTCCTCCTTAAAATTCCTATCCTCAAAACCTTGATTGCAAACTACTCCAGAGTGTACCCTTTACCTAATAACCAAACCAAGATATAGCTGTAATACCTCCAAAGAAGTATTTAATCAAAATCAAGAATGAAGAGTATTGGACCGATGAAGTATGCGACTCCAGATTAGGCAGTTCCATGGTTCTATGTCACCAACAACCAGTCAAAGAAACTTGTACCCTAGCATCACCAGACCGGTGCCAAACTGTTTTAATAGAAAATAACTACAAGATAATTCACATTCTGAAGAATAAACAGCTTCTTACACTGTTCAAGAATCCACAGACAACACTTGAAGATTGTCATGGAATTATTACGAATAAATCTATCCAAGGAACAAACCTGTTGAATTCCGATTGCAAAATTATCATCGAAAATTCAATATTTGACAATACAGTACCAATTTTTGAAATTTACACTGGAAAAATTTCAATCTCCCATTGAACTACAACTACAAGGTAGATCTTCAATTGAAACATTTATCAGAACCAACTTCAATTCTCCAAGAAGCTGAAAAACTTCAAGACCAGCCCCTGTATTTGCAACCGACATCTCAAATAATCCACATAACGACAAGTGGTATTTTGCTTTGTTGCATTATCACCGGAATAATTCTAATTATAAAAGACAGAGCAAGAATTTCCGAAGTTCTCTTCAGTCCCAGGAAGATCATCCGCATAGACCTTGAAGACAACACCAGGAAAGAAAGCGATAACGAGGACGTTATCTAAACTAAGCGGGGAAGAGTTATGAGATCATCTTCTCTAGGAATTGTAGACGTCAACAGCCAACACCTCGGTCCATCCCAGGAATTGTACTCGAAAGTGTCGACATGCAATTTCTATGTGTATGCACTTTTAGCTTTCTTTTGAGAGTGGACATTAGATTTAGTTCAGTTAGGAAGTAACTTCCATTAGACTCACTCCAAATCTTAATCTGTTAAATTTATCAATTCTTTATCTGTTAAGTTGTAATTGATATTTTGGAAAGAAATAAATCTTTTTAAAAACAGACTTTAAGAGACGGAAATCATAATTATATATATTTT
>JACDNR010000459.1:0-53725 GCA_013421045.1 Propylea japonica | reverse complement strand
GACCAAAACCAAAAGAACAAATGAGAATACATAAAGATTTCATTCGACCTGAACAGTACGAAGACCTTGTCACATTGATTAAATACACAACCCTAATTTATATGATAATGAAATTCAATGGTACATTCCAAACTTCGATGGATCAACAAACTGAGATCACGAATATGACTTCTGATGATTCACTAACAGCAGATATCTCACATGTAATCAAAACTGACACAGCAGATTATCCTAAAGAAGGCATTGAAACTCTGGCACCAGGCTATGCTTCAAATCACCAGAGCACTCCTCTCATGTTTATAATACAGAAGAAGAGGAGATAGTGCTTGAAACGTACATAAATCAACAGAAAAAGAACTCGAATTACTTGAAGCCAAGGAAAAGAGGTGATGCCTCTACTCCAAAAATGTAGAGTATCTTGAGGAAAAGAACAGCAACCAGAACACCAATTGTAGAAGAATTGTCGATAGACGAAAAGGAGAAAATAGTCGATGAAAATACGAAAGATCAGTATTCGGACAGTACTATTCTACAGTCTGAGTTTTCATCTGAAATTGATCAAACTAACATCATTGAGATCGAGGAATCTATAAGCGGTAGAAAAACTGATTTGGCTGAGGAGAAGCTACCTACAGAAGTATACTTCCTGACTCAGAAAATAATGTGATTGAATTTGTGAAATGTGAGGACAAAATTAATTCACAAAATAATGGGGAATCTCAACAACCCACAGAAAAATCGGAAACTTGTCAGACAAAGAACCCGTTCATATAATTGAAGACTTGGAAAAGCAGAAAATTGCCACTAATTCAAATAGAACTTACATCAAGACCTTCACATTCACAAGAAACATCGAAGATAAAAAGCCGACAGAGGAAATGTTTCAGATGTGAAAGAATCGAAATAATAGAATCTATTATAGAAATTACTGGACAAGAAAACAGAAATGTTCGGAATGAGGTAGATGATGAATCTAAAAGTAACTCGAATAAAAACTACCCAAGAAGTGCAGAATTATCCAGAGAAAATCTGAACTATAAGATATTATTTCTGAAGAGACGGAAAAATTCATAAGCTCAGAAAATGATGAATTATCTGAGCAAAAAGAAGAAGTAGTAGATGAAGAATCTGATGGATTCATATCTAACCTTAATCCGAATGCAGCTGAATTCGTTCCTGGCACTAGGAAAATCGAAACAATTGAACCAAGTTCAAATGATGATAACCTTGAAGCATTCAAACCCAGCTCCAATATTGGTTTGGGCTGAAGGCAATACTTATTTTGCTTGCGAAGATCGTTCGACTCATGCTTGGATCGACCAAATTCTCGAAGATTCTGATAATATATCATCCTACAAAAACACAATCCATCAGTCGAGTTATCAGAACCTGCTCATTTGCTAGGTGAGAATGAAAACATTTCTGAGGAAAACTGATATCAGAAGAAACATTAGATTCACAATGTTCAGTAGAAGATGATAATGTTAATCCCGATCATAATATGAAAATGTTGAAGGAAAATTGCAACAGAAACTACGTTGACTGAATTTCAGCCAAGTTTGGAAAAAGAAAAAGCAATTGAACTTTTGCCTACCGCTTCAGAGAAAACGCACCTGATGAACAGGAATTAAAAAGTGAAACATCTAAGAAAAAGAAGAAGAAATCGAAGAAATCAGAATCTTCGATTGAAAGTCCATCACATACGAAAAAGTCAACTGAAATGAGTTCAACGAAAAAATGAAAGATGAAGAACAAATCCTGCCTGAGGAAACTGAACAGGAAGTTTCAAAAGAGATCCCAGATGAGAAAGAATATTCAAATATTGGTAGTAGTGAAAATGGCCAAAGTGTTACCTCCTGGGCTAATGTTGTTAAGGGAAATAAAACATCTGAAAGCATCTCTCTTATTCAATCCGAAACAAATATAATTCAAATATCAGATCACAAAGTAGAAAATCTGAAGGAATCGACTATTTCTTCCTCCAAAGAATTCATACAGAAAGAAATTCAAGATGTTGATCAAAACGAATCAATTTCCCTCGAACAATATCGATGATCGGGAAAACATTTCTACATCTAAATCTTCATCTTCTAAGAATAAACAATCCAAGAAGAAAAGAAAGACAAAAAATCGACTACACAAGAATCTCCTCAAACTGATCCAGAAACGAGCAAAAACAACTATAGAATACGAAGATATACACACCCTAGAAAATCCAAGTTAACAGCCCCAAGTGACAAACATGACAGTAGAATGACAACTCAGAAATTAAAGTAAATGAAATTTGTCAGAATTATCTTCAAAAGAAAATGTATCACAGGAATCTGTGAGGTGCCTTGGGAAGACCTATGCTGAAGTAATTGCCTCCACAGCACGAGAAGATTCTAATTTCACAAATATTGTATCAGAAGAAAAGCCTAGTACGCTACACCACAAAGCCGATATTTTGGTTCCTCAAGTCCAAATTACAGTAACTGAAAGCGAAGATCAAGTTCCTACCTCACAAGAGGAAGGTGACGGTTTTATAGAAGTCAAAAGACGAAGGAGTCGTTCACGTTCCACTTCCAATATTACGGATCGAAAAGAAAAATCTAAATCTCCACCAAACGAAGAAATATGGGCAAAGAAAACCAAGGAAACGCACCAAAGAAGAAACTGGTTCTACTGGTTCTGTTCAGTCCATCAACAATCATAAAGGGTCTTTTCACAAACCACTTCATTAGAAAGTTCTTGTTATGGTGATTCTAGACCAGTCTCGGCTCGGCCATATCAGTGCACGAAAAGTTTCAGAGAATCCATAAGTTGTGAAGTGAAAGATGATTTGAATTTGAAAACAGCGATCAGGGTCATAGTAGTCCACAGGTTAAAAGTGCCAAAAAGAAATCGAAGCATAAGAAAACTGCTTCATCTAAAACAGAAAGAGTGAACCCTTCCATCCTACAAAGGAGATGTAATGACGGAAAGTAGTCATTCTCTCGCTTCAACGGTAAATCTTGAAATATCTGGTGAACAAGAAACAATATCCATATGTCCTGAAATTCATTTGGAAAAATCAGACGATGATAAATTGCATATTTTGCTTGGTTCTCAAACTTCTAGTATAGTGAGCACGGAAATAAGATTGGAACCTGAACTCATTCGAGAATCTAAAATAGAACCGACATATCAGAACAAGAGGAAATACCTCAAATTATCCCAGAATTAATTAAACAAATTTGTGAAGAAGTTGGGGAAAGTGAAGCTAATGACCAAATAAAGAGATCATCGTAGAAGATTCACATGTTGAACACTCATCTGGATTAGAAACAAAACTACCTTCAATTGAATCAGACTCCATATCAAAAGACAATGAGAAAATAATTGAACCTACAGAGGAAAATAGTGGATAAAATGCCCATACAACAAGATCACTTTGAAAGTACTATTTCCTATGAGAAGGAAATGGAGGGAGAAAATACACAAATCGATAAGGCAGTACTTGATGTACCTTCTGATGTTAGTTCAGCTTCATCAAGCAAAAATCCCGTAAGAAGAAGTCCAAGAAAGCTAAAAGCGAAGAATCTTCAGAAAAGGCGGAAGTTAAAGAACAGGTTTCGTCTTCATCACTGAACTTACAAGTTTCCGAACAAGGAGAGTTAAGGGTAACAGAATCTGCACAGCTTCCTGGGGATCAACAAGTGTTGGACTCAGTATCAGAATCTGAAAATATAGATGGAAATAAATCACTTGCTTCTGAATCGGAAGAAAAATTCCTGAAGATTCCGATCAAGACGTGATCAGTGAAAAATCCGTCAGGAGTAAATCGTCGGGTATAGAGGTATCCATCACTAATAGTATGGAATTTACGCCTAGGACTGATGACTCTGCACTTAGACAGGCAGGTGACACTCTAAATATTACCGAAATACCAGTCTTCAAGTTGATTCTATTAGAACGGATGAAATATTGAAGACCAATATACCCAATTCTATAGACGAAATTGAAAATAATGAATTAGACATGAACATCAGTGATAACTTATCAGACTCAAACCGAAACCTAACAGAGATTGAATCGGATTTGCTACATTTAACTGACTCTGAATATCAGCTACCCGAAGACAGCGTATCAGAATTTGCATCAGAGTCTCTGGTTTATTTGAAAACTTTTGTGCAATCGATTGAAATTAATAAACCTAATGATTTCGATGCCCAAGAAAAGCTAAAAGAATCAGAAACAGCAATATCCAAACCAACGGCCGTTGATCAAACAAATGTAAATGCGCGTAGTCTCGATGTTGATGTTGCAAGTTACCAAGAAAGCGCGAACTTCGAAGGGGCGACAATGAGTACTCCTACATTAAGCTCTACTGTAGTTGAAGAAGTTGTAGACAGCTCGTCAGCAGAAAAATTGAGTTACTCTTCCTCAGACAGTCAGAATGCAGATAAAAGAGTAAATTATCCTGAACCTATCGTACGGAATGCAGAAGACAAACAAGAAGAAAGCGAATACAGCGATGCTCTCGAAACATTAGATACGGAAATGAAAACATCAGAATCGAATCAAAATGTTGATGGAAAAGAAGGTATTGATTACATACAAATGAATCCTGTGATTTTATCTGAAACCGTGATAGATCAAATCAAATCACATGTTTCAGAACCTTCAAGCGAATCCACCGATAAAACGAATTAGATCAGAAAATGAAAACATAAGCATGGTGGGAAATTTAACTGTTGATGCTGCAGGGAGATAATTGACTTTGGTAGATTAAAAACAGAACTGAGTGAAGAAACACGAAAGGATTCTGTCGAACCGATTCTTTCGGAAATTTCTACAGAAAACTTCGAACATGAGGATTACCTCGAGAAGCCGTCAGCAGACGATAAGAAAAAAGAGAAGAAAGGTATTTGTGCGAAATAATACACTCAATTACTGGTAAAATCAAGGAAAAATCGCAGTCGACAACTGAAACAAAATCTGATTCTTCGGATGAAAAACAAATCAAGAAAAAATAAGAAGAAAAAGCAGAAAAGAATAAAGCAGGTGATCAGGAGGTACCACAACAAGAATTTGTTCATGAAGAAATCAAAAGAAAAATTCTGAAAACGAAGATATCAATAGAAGTTTTATTGATAGTGAAATAAGCTCTTCCTTGAATCAGCAACAGTCAGTCACCACTACAGAAAGCAGTACAGAAAGCGTACTTTCTTCAGGAGTATCTTCGGAGTAAGTAAGCCCCGAAAATCTTCAGAAGAATCCTCAGAAAGAACTGAAGAAGCCTCTGGAATCATCGAATACGCCATCTCCAACTGAAGAAAAAGTAGAGATTTCTAAACAGGATACCTAAAAAGTCAATCGGATAGTAAAGTTTCTGAGAAAACTCCAAAGAAATCCAGAAAAAATAAAGAATCCGAAGTAAAAAGCGCCGAGAAAAGTAAATCTGGTGTTATCAGCAACCTTATGTCGAAATATCTGGGGTTATTACACAAAAGAAGGATAAGATCGACTGTAATTGTTCAGAGGAGGACGTGAAACTCAGAAATCTGGCTAGTAATTTATCACTCGATGGACCTTTCTGGCTCACCAGAAACGTTTACGAAGAAGCAGAGATGCTTTGGCGAATAGATTTAGCTAAGAAAAATAAGCAAAGTGCGGCAGTTGACGACTCCTTGAATACATTCGATAATGACCCTGACAATGGTGATAACGGTTCTTCAAGGGGTGGTTCTCCTGATCACTTCCAGAATCAGCAAAACAGAACCAATACCGATCAGAACGAATTCAAGCTATATTCTTTACCAGAAAGTTGGCAGGTTGGAAGGACAAAAGTACTTATCTTAGTCCTGAACCTCTGTCTACCTTGGAAGACAAAATTGTTGATACCACGACAAAAGACGCAACTGACATAGAACCTGACCTTATTCCCCAACCTTCTCCACATTTAGGGCCCCAAGAGCAGCCATCATCACCGTCACTACCTATATGCACCAGTCAGAAATGTTACCAACAGAAAAAGGTGATTGTACATGTGGTGTGTTGGGGTTACGTATAAGATGCATGCCTTTGACTAATCCAAAATGTGTTCTATTTGCTTGACTATTGTGATATATTCGGCTGTGTTTATTTGATCTGTGTTGTCAATAAAAGTTCGTACTAACCATTTAGCTTCAATTGGTTCATGGTGGTTGATTGCTTTGATGTTCGAGTGAATGTTTAATAATAGAAGTTTGAATGGCAGGTTTGAATATGAAACTGTATTTCTTGCTATTTAGATGATAATTGGCTTATACTGTCATAGTGGGCTAGATTGACTAGCTTTTACGTAGAAACTGTTATGAGTATACTGAATGTTCCCCAATTAGAATAACAAACGGAAGGAGATTCCTCGACTGAATTGGAAAAAGTTTTAGTTGGTTTTTTTGGTTATTTTCCGATCTGTAGCAAGATGATTCGTGAAGACTCGATGAACTAGTGCAATCTTCTTCAAAAGAGTGTATTGATACATTGAACTATAGTGTTTGCATGACGATGTACCTAAATTGTTTCGAAGGTTTCGGAAGTATCATTCCAATTTTTTTTCTTGGAATTGATGTAGGTAATTATTTTATTCACACATGTTACAAATGATTACATGTATAAATATTTGCCATTAAAGTATTATATGGCCTGTCAAAAAAAACATATACAACACACATATTTAAGTAAACACATACAGCCACATATAGGTACAAAACCAGAAAATATACAGAATACAAACACATCAACAACTAAGTGAAGACAATTTCAGTTTAAAGAATTTTTATATGGCATTTCTGAGTTGAATGTTTTCATATTGTTCCACTTTGGAAAAGGTGGTAGTATCATCTTTCAAAAAACATTTTTTCACATCTGTAGGACCTTTATGTCTAGAGAAATCGATTTCATTTGGAAGGGTCAACGAAAATAAAAAAGTAAATTTGAAATGGGGGCCACTCCACAACTGAGGGAGTAAACTCCCCAAGTAGTGTTTTTTATCGATAAAATTAAGTATTTTTGATGCCCATTATCGCTAAGTGGTGGCCAAACACACTGTATAATGATCGTAAATGGAGAAAGTTGTGAATCCACAATTGAAAGTGGCATTATATGTATTAACTCTCGTTTAATCGAAGATTACTTCTCAAAGGTTCAATCGATCACTGTCTCGTTGTTAACTGGTTACTACCAAATCCGTAAAATCTAGTAATAATCTGTACCTGTGGTTCTGGGTTGACTGCTTATGGCATCTCCTTTACGTTGTCATAACGCTCTTGTGGAAACATTCGTGTGAAATTGAAGAAATCAACTTTTTCATGCAATCTAATGGCAGTAGTACCCTTCAAATTCAATTCGCGCATTGAAAGAAAGAAAATGAGATTATTCAAACAGAATAGCAAATAGCAAAGAAATTTCAGTCATTTCTGATCAATTTATTCTTTGAAATTTTGTTATTGATGAATCGACAAAACTTGTAGATGTGATGACATTGTGAAGAATCAATTTTGGGTTTCAAGAAGGTTGATAGATAATGTGCGTTTTGGAAAACATATTTAACTATATGTGATACACTACATTTTTCTCGGTTGAGATTCAGTTCACAGAATTTTTTCGAATAACAACATGCCAATCAAAATCATAACATAGCTTCTCAAATTTCAGGATTTCTTGCGAATATTTTTCAATCTCTACAACAACTGCAAAAAACAATTTTGGGTTTGGTTCCATTGATTGTTTTCGTAATTAAATCAATTTCTTGATTTGATATACTTTTATAATATATGGTATAACTTGCATGCTGAGTGATAACCGAATACATTAACAGTTAGCAAAAGATGAAAATTGATACAGAATATTTCGACAGTGATTTCAAAAAAAAAAAACATGAGACATGGTATTCTCAGAAGAATGAAATTTTGTCGTTTTCAGAATGGCTGCTTCACTACATCAATATGCAACTTGCGTTTTATATTTGTTAGTTTATTGTGCTCTTAAGAGATTTCGAAGAAACAAATGCAACATGTTGATCATGAGTATAATAATTGAAATATTAGGACTTTTCTATTTGACATTGCATCACTTTCTATACCTTACACCATTTGCATTTTTTCTTCTTTTTCTTCACACTTAATTAGCAATTAGTTATATCAAGTTAATAATACTTTCAATTTCAACTTACAGAAATTGAGTGATGACTTCGAAAATCTAGAGAAGTTAGTGCAAGTTACTGAAGCATCTATCGATCACCTACCACAGAAAGATTTTCCACAAATTTTACAAGCATTGGAGGTGAGTAAATTTTTTGTGTTAAATCAGACAGTGTTTTTTTTACTTCACATCAAATTTTCCATTTTCTTCAATCCAATATTGGGTAGTATGAAACATTTGATTAAATTTAAACGTTAAAGTTCACGATAGCATCATTGCAAGAAATAAAAAGGCAAGCTTGATAATGAATATAATAAAAAAATCTTTGAGCGCTCATTCTACTCAAACGAGTGCTATATCGTTTTAACCCCAATATCTATGATTTTCGAATTTTGCCCCAAAAAAGTTCTCAAACGATAGGGTGCAATCCCTTGGTGACGAATCCGTTGTAAATTCAATTTTTTCCGTGTGGCCATCCGGTCGGCCGAAAGCATGATACCTTTCGAAGGGTGTTTCATGAAATATGGTCATTCAAAATTTTTGTTCCTGGATATCTCAGACAAACGCAATCAATTGAGATAAAATAATGCGGCCAAATGCAAGATGCTCATATTAAGCTAATGCAAGATGCTCATATTAAGCCTAATGCAAAATTTTGTGGCCATAGTGTGAACAGAATCATAGAAAATTCAATTGGGATATTGAAACAAAGAAACTGCATTTTTTCATAAAAATATCCAATTCAAATGAAATTCACTTTGCGAATAGAGCTCGATATTCTGAATGTTCAACAAAATTTCGTGGCCATAATGTTAACAGAATCATAGAAAATTTAATTGGAATATTGAAAAGAAGAATCTTTATATTTCCATAGCAGGATATCCGATTCGAGTGGAATTATTTTTTTTTGTGAATGAAAACTGATGGATTTACTGAATTTTCATGCAAAATCTATGGCCGTAGTGTTAACAGAACCATGTAAAATTCAATTGGATTATTGAAAGAAGAACCTTTATAATTCCATAACAGATATCCGATTCAAGCGAATTATTTTTGTGATTCAAGACTGATATTCTGAATGTTCATGCAAGATTTCAGGAGGATCGCATCATCAGAACCATAGATTATTTATTTTCATTATTCATTTCTTTACCAATTCCATTTTTGAATATTTCCAGAATTCAATTTCGATTGTGCTGAGATTCTGCTTATATATTTGGTATCAATCTCAAGTCTCATATAAATTTTAAGGTAATAGTCTTATTGCTACACCAATAAACGAGCGCTTAAGAGCTCCTGGCAGGGCTCTCTTAAATTTTTTATTCTTTTTCAGTGAAAGTTTACCCAGAATCAAATGAATCTTACAAATTCAGGCTGAGAAAATCCTTCCGTAATTTCATTTCTGCCAGTCTGGTTGATTTGACCCTGACGGACATCATGTACCGATATAATATGCTGTTGAACAGGTCAAGATCAAATCGATTGATTGGTACATACATTTCATGAATGCCAAAATAAAATAGGTATTCCATCATAACGAAACACCAAAAATAATTAAGATGAGATAATGAGGAGTTGATAAATTGAGATATTTCGAAAAATTATCACAACAGACATTCAATTATTTTTTAGGCTTCTGTCGAGATGCCAAACACAAGCTATGTGATCATGACTAACATTTTCACGGCTAAAATCATCTTTATAAATAAATCCAATAAAACTGAATGGAATATAAATCTGTATTTATGTACAGAACCTTGCAGCTTGTCGGTCAAGGTAGCTAGTGTATTTTTAGAATATGATGATCTGGGAATGCTTAGAAATCCACCGATATATCTATTATTCTAATGGAAAAGAGAATGGTCAAGTTATCTGCCAATCTACCTTACGCTTCTGAAATCAATTGAGATTTTTGAGGCAGATTTAATGATATCATTATATCGTAACGGGACACTATCTCAAAAATAGTCTCGAAAAAGAAAAACTCTTAAAAATTTCGGCCGGATAGGTACTACTATGGGTTTTGCGAAAAAAATCCGGGGCAATTACTGCCCAGTATTCAATTTTTCCATTTTTCGAAAAATCAGTGAGGTAGTTCGCTTTAGACACTCAAAACAAATAATTTATTGATGCATTTGGTTCAACTTTGACAAGAAGTGTTTGAAGGAACAAAAATGTAAAAACTAAATTCGGTATTTCATTTGTGGCTTCACCTAATGGAAGGCTCACCATACAGGGTGTCCCGGAAAATGTGGGAAATCTCTCGGATTCATATAGAACATAAAAAATAAGATGAAAAGTTCTCATTATTTTTTTTTCCTAGCGGCCATCCCTACGAAGATACGACCTCCTAAATGCAGCCACTGGAAATTCATTTTTGGGAATAAATTTCTATTATTTACTTTTTCATTATTTTTTTTCGCAAACCGCAAACGGTTCATTTTATCGACACTGAACAAGAGTACCTCTCATTCAGCTCAATGTTCAAGGTGTCCAAATTTGTTTTTTTTTAGCACTTATCATACAGGGTGTTGAAAATGTAAGCATTAAAAAATAAAAGGAGAAAAAATCATGGAAACTTGTCATCTTCATTCTTTATGTTCTATCTGAATCCGAGAGATTTCCCACATTTTCCGGGCAAACCCTGTGTATTGAACTGTCAAGTATCTAGGGCCGTATTCATAGTCATCCCTCAAGGTGAGGGTGAGTGTGAGTGTAAGACCACCCTCGAGTAGCTGTAGCCGTTTCATGCTTTGAAATGATCATTGTTCGTAAATTCAAACGGCAACCCAGACGAAAAAAGGAGAAGAGATTTTCTGTCATAAATTGATTGAATGAAATGAATTTTTAAAATTTTTTAGTTCAAAATGTTTTTTTGGCGTTACTTTTTCAAATCAGATCTTAATTGAATGGTTTCGCATTAAAAATATACTGCAGATACAGAGTTTCATCCTGAAAAAGCATTAATTTTGAAGTATTTTTTAGGGAAATCGAATTCTGATATCGTCTTGAAAAACAAAATCAAACGAATTTTCAGTGGGTACAGGAACTTTGCCTGCACAGTTTCACAAAAGTGAGGAGTTTTATGTTTGAAATTTCTTGAATGACATTTTTTTGCTTAGTTAATGCTCTTCTTCAAGTTTTGAAGCTTCTTCAAAAAAATCTGTGAAACATTGTTTTTCTTTCATCGCCTTATGTACCTATCCATAATGAAATCATTAATGATTTATCTTTTAGCACTAGGAAGTATAATAATCGCAAGTCCGATGACAAATTTGCGTTTCTGGAAAACTAAATAATTGATAACAAATTATTCCTAGTGATTTGTTCACACTTCTTTCTCATCTAAACTGTATTCCGTCACCTCGCGAATTTCACGTAGTCTATTGTTTTCATGTTCGATTAGAATGTTTTTCAGAACGAAAATTTCGAAACTTGCTTCCTGAGTTCATTATTACATCACCGCAATTTATAGTGATGACCTGCCAACAGTTTTGGCAAACCGATCCGTAGTTGTAATATTATTCCGAGTTGACTTGCGTCGTTTCGTTTATTTTTAGGCAGTCTTGTTTCTTTGATAAAGGTCTGGACGGTTTCTTCTTCGTCGTACGTTCCTGACTCTACGATGTTTGGCAAATGGCGTTGCGATTTAGTAAACATTTCCCGAGTAAACAATGTCTAGCTCATTTTCACAACGTACGGTGTTGGAAAAATTTTAATTCACTCTCGTTCGATGACAACGTAATCAAGAAAAAAACGTCGAAGTTATATCATTTGATTTTTGTACCATTTGTAGGATACCTTTCGAAAAAGATTCAATCAATATGAATTGGGAAATACTGCTCACATAAATAGGATAACGGTGACCAAAATATATCAAAAGGATTAAATATTTTGGGATTAAGTTAATATTTTGAAAAGTCAGAAATAATGCGAAACTCTCATCATAGCAATTTTTTGGTATTTGAAAATCCGAATGCTCTTCTGAATATATACAAGTTTTATCCACGACTATTGAATAAGCCACCATTGTACATCCCTTTGATAGGCCATAATGATACCCTTAAATCACTAGTGAATAATGAATAATGAATAATGAGCTATTATTCACTGCAGCCTGATGCTTCATAGATGCAGCTTCAATGTTTCATTCTTTAAATTGATATTTCTTCGGTATTTTTAAGTACTCCAACTAAAAAATATGGGTATACCTTATGTCAATCGAGGGTCAATTATACTTTTATTATATCAGTTAAGGCAATTTTAATTACAAATTATACAATTTCCTCATGTGTCAAGTTGACTTTTTCACATTTGGTACAGAAATGGCTCGTAGCCTAATCTTCACTTCGTGAATAATAGCTATTATTATCCCTCGTTGCATAATTTACCATTGTTTTGACAGTTACTACAAATTATTTATCCTTTCGACGTTCTCTGGAGAACCAGCTTAATTTAAATTTGCACGCGAAAACCTAAAATAACATTAATGAAAATAATTCGTGATACTGACTACAACTTTTTAACCCTGAGAGATAGAGAGAATTCAATGTAAAGTTGCGATTATCTTTTTTCAAAAACTAAAATGTATCGCTCTAATTTCTTTGTTTTCGAGTAATAAGCCAAATTGTCATTTGGGTAATTTTAACTTTGTTTAATTTCTCCATTCCTGTTTTGTGATATTATATACCGATTTGGAAATTCACATCGAAAAACATCGATATACAAGGCATCAGACGGAGAATTCTTCCCTCCAGTTGCACAGATGAACAGGCGAGATAATCAAGTGCGATAACTGAATGAATTCAACTGTCTTACTGCAATAATCTAGTCTTGTCTCTCTCTTATCGTAGTATGGTAGGGAACCCGCACTACACGAAAGAATTTTTAATTGTCTGGCTTCCCGTTTCAAGAATATAACAATTCTATGTCGCCTTTAGATTTATTCAGATATGACGAAAAATATGGTTTGTATGTGAAATTGAATTATTCAATGTGTATTTCGTTGACCGACGAAGAATTATCTTTAACGCATGGCCATTATTTTCCTTTGTTTGAATAGTTATTATACTCCTCTCTATGGCTTGATTTCAAAAATGTAGAAATTACGAGAAATATGTTATTCAAAATTGTTTTGTTTGCTGTTCGAGTGAAAATAAATTATTGTTTCCATAGCAAAAAAAACATAAGTTTGTAGTAGATCAAGAAGCAAACCTCTTGGTTAAAATCAGATCAAGCCATTAGCTTTTTATCGAAAAAGGGTTTCCATAATGTTTTTCTCGAACAGAAACAACGAAAAAGACCAAAGTGGAAATTCCCAAATGTTGATTTGGGCTCCTAACACGAAATAAAAGAAGATCATTATGGGTATCTCGGAAAAAAAAACACAATGCGCCTCTACTTTTCTCTTTCTCTTAGCTCAAGGTTGATAAGATGTAGTTCAGAAATCACCCATTCTGGTCACCCTGTACATTCGAACGCGTTTCAGCTTCAGTTTTGCGTGATTTAACATCCAGTATGTTGTTATAGATCTCAATTTCGAAAGATTTCGAAGAAGTTACATCTATTTATCGAGCATTCTCCTGAGATCAATGCGTGACATTTAACTTTTACGATGCTGCCAAATGCAGAAACAGCGGTCGCTGCTTCGAAGATCGTCGAACTTTCCGTCTGTTTTAGCCGGCCGGCTTTTCTCCTGACATTCGCTCAAATCGCTGCACGGCGACAGAACTGCATCGCGACTTCGACTACGCGTGACGTTTCGGGAGGGTTTCGCGGCTATCGCTCAGTTATTGACGAGTGCCGAACGGGTGTCAGTGCGATCTGAAGATCTGTGTTGGGTGCGTTGGTTGATTGAGAGAAATAAGTGAGTTTTCGATTTTTTTCGAAACTAATATGTGTGTATTGTCATATGAGATATGGCTTTACAAAATTTCTCGTATATCAAACAATATATTATACAGATGTGCTTTATGGAAAGTTTTCGAGGAAGGAATTTCATTCGATAACGACTAAACTACTGATTTTAAAGACAAAATGTTTGGCACACTTACTACCTACGAACGATTGATCGGAGTCACAAAATTATATGTTAACCTTTTGAAAAACAAGACATATCATGGTTTATTGAGGCTTACTTTGAAGTGCTGTTTCAGGCACCCTGTGTAATATTTACTCATAACTTATACAAGAAACAGTATCCGCGTACTTTAATAATCTGTTTCACTGTTGCAAAAAAAGAAATTTCACAATGACGGATTGCGAAATATGAACACTAATTTGTGACAATCTTTCTATCAAAAAAATTGTCGCTCAGGCTATAACTCAACAACCGCTCGAAGTGGTTGCGCATATCATACCTACATCTGATCATGGCAGAAACAGTTGAACGAAAAATTCAAATATGCAGTATTAAACGGAGTGTTATTATTATTTGCAATAACGAAGTTTGGATTCGTTCCGGTAGAACCTGAAGTAGATTTCAGTTAAAATATTTAACGATTTGAGTTTATATACTACTCGTTCTACTTAAACGAGAGCTAAATCTTTTAGCCGAAATAACTGTAATTTCCTAACTTTGAACCGAAACTAGCGACAGCGGCAATTTGATAAGCTTCTAGTTAAAAATGATTTAGAAATTCAAATACTGAACTTGATTTTATCACCAGAAGGACTGTTTTTCTCAGTGAATCTTGTGAACAATGTTCTCGTGAAAAAGTCATGTCGATCACTCGAAATAAAATTTCTTTCGTGATATTCAAGAAATTGGCTTCTGGGTTATTTCTTTTTCAAGGCTTTTTTCCATAATGAGGAGCTGTACAAATGTCGCACATGAATTAAACAACAACCATATTAAAACCGCGTAAGAGCTGGCAAAATGTAATATCTGATGGTTAATGTCAATGAGAGTATCATTATTCGTATTGTCTCATGGAAATGAAGTGGAAATTCATTATATTATTTCAACGACGTTGGTCATCTTTGGAAAAATTGATTTCAGCGTAGCATCTCGTTTTATGATTATCAATTTTGATCGAAAGTTTTGAAAGATGACCAACATCGTTGAAATTATTTGTTGGATTTCCATGACCAAACCTAACCAATCTTAATCTTTCATTGATTCATCAAAGAACGAACATTACCTAACAAATCTCCAATAGCTTACCGGGAATTCATAGAAATAAAATCCAATACATGGAAGATGTGTCATACTTTCCAAGGAATCCTTGATTTCATTGAATAAATTGATGATGTAATGATATCACCCTTCCGTTCTTTCAGAGTGGTCTTAACATTGTGCAACATAGATATATCGATATATGTATTAATTCAGTTCCGATAAAAACACAATTTCATTTTTTTTTGTTGCAGGTAATCGCCACAGATTTGAAGAAACACGCAGCTGAGGCCATTCGGCTAGAAAGCCTAGCACTAGAATTGAACTCAGAAGCAGATACTGAAGATTTGGTGACTGCTTTAGCTAGAGTTAGAACTAGAATTGCTTTCCTGTTATCACAAGCAGAAAATGGACGAACTGCCATAACCGTATGTATCATTTTTCAAGTTTTTTCTTTCGCATTTGAAGAAGAGTATACCATAACCTATAGTCCGTTCACGAAAGTTCGAGCGCATAATGGGCGTTTGTTTATTTATCTGAAGTTGGCAGTATTTTGCTGTCATAACGTAAACTAAAGTCAATATACCGATGTACCCGCCTCGTCCGACGAGCTTGAGAGAACTCTATGCATATTGACAACATTGCGTATCAATCTGACAAGAAATAAACAACATAACCAAATTTCAATATACACAGTGGAATATGTCAAATTTCCATAGCCAACCGACGGCTCAACCTTTCGTGAACGGACTATAGATAATATGTACATTTTCCGCTGAGCGCATAGTATGACTTATTATTTTGTTTATTTTCGGTATTTGTCAATGAGCTTGTTGTTGACACAAGTTTGAAGCTATTCATTTCAGGAAATATGAAGACAGTTTTGAGCAAAACAACCGTGGGCTCAATAACTTGTTGCTTCGCTTCTGTTGTGTTTCACTCCTCAGTTATGACTAGCAGTGAAAAGTATTGACACAAATAATACGGTCTCAAAACACCTCGTTTGTTATTTTAAACTTTATTACGAAGCAGAGATAATAATCGTTTTCGAGTTTCTCCTTCCTCTCAAAATCAATTTCTCTCGTTTCGATTGACTTTAGTTCAATCTTCATTACCTGCACTTCTATTCCAAGGACGCGAAGGTTTTTGGGGGTAAAATATTTCAAATGAATTGATATATGAATATGCGGAAAATACCATTCAAATTTATGCAACATATCAATTTCAACACTCTACGTTAATTGCTTTAGATAATTGAAAATGAACAGATTGGAATTATCGTATGCTCAGCTTGTTACAATTCTACTATTTCGAATTTCCTAAATAACAGTCGTTTATCTACAAGCTAGACCACCATATTAATTATTAATTTATTTGAGACGGGGTGATCATAAACATTCAGGAATTTAAGGAATAATTTACGACTGATACACTACATGGACATGGATCCATTTTCACACTGCTATAAATGGTCCCTCAGTAAATGGTTTAGTCCTTCGCGAATGAGTCTTTTTCAAAGTTATTCGTTTAAAATTTCGATAAATTATGATGGCGACCACATCACAAAATCTCTGGGATTTTCATATAACACCGTAGAATAGTCGTAACAATTCAAAATGATTGACAATAGCTAACTAACGTTTATCGAGTAGGTAAATAATCCTTATTTGATGAAAATTAACTGCCTATTTCCTCCTCTCGTAAAAAATAATTTTCAACCCATATTTTCTTTCAGAAAGCACAATCAAATCAGGCTAAGAAGAAACAAGAACTCGACGATTACAAGAAACTTTTGTGTGAAATCGAAACCTGGATCATATCCGTTAGAGAGATCTTGGAAAGCTCAAAACAAACGAACACCGAATCCCAAATTCAAGAATCTATCATAGAGATTGAAAACCTCAACAAAGAACTGCTTGAGAAAGAAAGAAAACTAGTGGAGTTGTCGAAAATATGCAAAGAATTCCAGAAGCACGCTGATCTCAAAGATATATCACTAGCGTTGTGTATTCAACTGGAATCAATACTTTCCATATTAAAGAACAGAAAACTGTTTTCGAATGTAAAATAGAAGAATTCAGGAGAAACCTCGACGAAGTCCGCCAAAGGAGGAAGAGCATTTTGGCGACCCCAGATACCTCTCTAGATACCCTTAATTCAATTTCTATGCCCATTGAGGAAGTTTCGGTTCACGCTGATGTACAATCCATCTCAGAACCTCCAACTCTAAGGAAAAAGTGACTGGTATAACCATTGAGACTCAAACCGCAACAGTTTGATATCTCCTTCGGTAGAACCTGCCAAAAAGATTTTACAGTTACCTACAACGAACCAGTAGATGCTCAAATTCAAGCTCAACTTTCGAAAGAATCAATTGAATGGGAAGGAGATACTAAGCATAGAGAAACAATAACTATCTCCAATTCACTACCAGTGGAGGAGACGAAACGATTGAAATTGCAACAAAACCAATGGCGTCCCACGCCCCCAACCCATTATCCAAGAACCAGATGATGATATCTTCGTAGAAGCTAATTATAAGAATCAAGCTGAAACAGATTTCAAATCTCTGGAGTTGAGCATAACAAATGCCAAAGCAAACCAACCCTTCGAGACTGTCATGGTAGAACCAGACGAAACGACTACAGAGGTCATAGTGGATGCTGATGGAACCAAGAGAATAATCGTCAAGAAATTACATAGAACAGTTGTAAGACATCAACAGACAGTACAGCAGCAAAATCTGACATCTATGAGTACTATAACCCAAGGAAACATACCGGTCAGTCAGTCTTTCTCACCAGTCACTCTTCAAGGAAGCAAAGTAGTACCACAATGGCTAGAGGAGATGGAAGAAAGAGAGATATTAACCAAGCAACAATATGGTGGTAATATCATATCGGAACAGCTGATGGTGGTATCGATGTGCAAGAATTCAGGACTGACCCTGAAACTCATTACACCGTTATTGAGTCTGAGAAACCCAAAGAAGTCGAGGTACAAGGTGTGAAACTCCATGAAGGGGATGTGGCATTCGTCGATGAATCTAATAGACTTTTATCAGCTAATCAAGGTGGCATTGCTTTCGAATCCAGTCAAATCCATACTTCAAGCTCTAGCGTTAGAGCGGTTGTACAACAAGTTACAAGAAAAGTAATCAGGAAACCCGTAGGATAATTAGAAGAATTGTTATAGTCGATGGCAAAGAACAAATTACGGAAGAAGTGGTGGAGGAACCAGAGGAAGTAGAAATAACTGAAGAAGGAATACCAAGAGTCAGCATTAATGTAACAAAAACTGTTGATGGCTCGGTCGTTGCAGACACTCAGTATGGACACCCCATTCCTGCGGAACCTGAAAGCGAAAATATTGAATTTCAAAATCGATAATATCTGAACCGGTTATCACCACAGTTTCTGAACATTCTCAGCATTCTAAACAGACCGAAAAACACTGATGAGACAAGAAGCTCTGTCTATAGAACCTTTAGAAACTACTGAAATAAAATTGATAACAGAGCAACCTAATATTATTACTCATGAAGTTCCGGAGACATTGATATCTTCACCATCAAAAACAACTAAACTCACTGAACTTCCCACCACATCTTCACTTGTGACAACGCTTGAAACAGTTACTAAGGAATCAATTCCATTCAATGTTATATCTGAAGAACAAACATCTTTCACTACACGAGATAGTCCAGAAATAATTGAGGACTCTCAGTCAGGGGAGAACAACAGAAATCTCCTCCTATTGAAGAAGTTCCGAAAACTTCCTTAACAACAGAAAAAGAACTTGAAAATGTTGGCGCAGTTCAAGAAAAAGAACCAATTCCTGCAGACAATGTAATTCTGGAAACTAACGAATCAGAACAGAGGTATGTTGAAAATCATTCACCTCTGCCCCTACCTGCACAGCATGTTACAACTCAGACAAGTTTTGAAAAGCATAAAGAAACAAGTACAACTAGCACGCCTATCTATGAAAGCGTAGAATCCAAATCTTCTGCACCTACTGCTGAATCTATTTGTATTCGATCACCTAGCCTTGAAGTAGGTTGTAGGGAAGAAATACTTATAACTGAAGTTTTTCATGCTTCAGACCAACCTCAAGATCGTCCAATTGAGGTGACCGAATCAATAAGAACCGAAAATATTCCCACCATTCAATCAACTACTCCTGAAGCAACCCTTATATCACATAGTCAAGAAAAGCACGAAGCAAGCCCTGCAGAGATGTTTATTGTTTCTGAAAAAATCCATAGTAGAATACCAGAAAGTAGTCAAATAGAAACTATAGAATCCATAAAGGAAATAAAAGTACAGCAAGTTTCAACTACATCTGATAAAGATCCCAGTAGAAACACAACTGATTTCATTATCGAAGAACAAGGCAATCAGTAATTCCAACTCAGCAGGAACCCAAAATATCTGGTGATATTCATTTAGTTGAGACGTCTGCACAACATAGTACTCCTGCGTCACCGAAGAAACAGCAACAAGCTGTGGAGATTACTGTTTCATTGGAGGAAAAGCCGATGGACTGGAAATTCGAAACAGCGAAAATTTCCAGCAAAATAAACATTGAGAAAAAGGAAGAAATCCAAGGAGAAAAACTTCAACGAGAAACTGACTTCTCTCTGCCGTCTATCACCAAAAAAGTTACTCAATCTCCACCCGCTTCTAGACACGAGAAAGTACCTTCTGTCGTTGAGTCTTCTCGACCAGAGACGTCCATAGGATCAAGTGAGATAGACCATGGAGGGCGAAAGAGTAAACGAAAAAAGAAAACAAACACCTGAAGAAGAATTCATATACCAAGAAAAGGTAGAAGCAAAAACACCTACCGAAGAAATCATGCCGACTGAAGAAATCTCCTAGAAACAACACTTTCTGAGTCTACCGATATAATTATACCAACTGATTCACAGGAATTAAGAGAAGAAAGTCCCAAACCAACGTTTGAAACATTTGAATCTCTAAGTGAACCCTCGGATCAGGAAGAGAGAAGCAAGGATACTGGATACGAAGCTGACAAAACTACCGTAGATGAAAGTTTAAAGGAAGATAATGAACAAGAAAAGAAGAAACGTCGAAAGAAAAAGAAGAAACAAAAAGTAAAAGTTGAGGAGACGGAGGATTCACACGTACCACCATCAGTATCTGATTCAGTTGAAGAAGGGGATCAGTTATTTTCAGTGATGATAATAAAATGGAAAGAGTAGAGGATGAAGAAACTAAAGATGCGAAGAAAAGAAAAAGAGAAAGAAGAATAAGAGGGAAGAACGGAAAAAATCTGAGAGTGAACCAGCATCGGAACCAATAAAAGAAGAGAGTTTAGTTGATAGTGCAGCTCTATCTGATCCTGTACCACATCATGCTGAAGATGAGGAAGTAGAGTCCGTGAACGATTCCTATCAAACTATTTCTTCTCCGTCTGAAGTTGGTACAGTAAAGATAATCGAAGAAAGTTTGATAGCATCCTCTAGTGAAGTAATCAAAGGAATATCGTCTGAAATCGTGACAACAGTTCCTGTCATAGAAGCAATTGCCCTTCATGAAGAGCATTCGCAAACCTCCCCGGAACTGATCTCAGAAATAACAACTATTGAGAAAATCGATACGAAACCTACATCGATGCAAACATCTCCGGATCTACAAATAGAGGTGACAGAATTCTCAGTTCAAACCGACGAGGAAACTAAGGTGGAACCAGAAGTAATCGAATCATCTAGTCAAGTAGAATTATCAGTTGCTGAAGTCGATATACAAACAACTCCCAGAAATTTTCACCAGATCTAGAAATAAAAGATATGACAGATACTTTCATGCAAACAATTACACCAGAAATCATCCAAATACAGGAAGAGTTTGCGCAGACGGATAAAGTTTCTCTTCCGAAGAGTGAAGCAATTGAATGTATAGATTCATCAATGCAAACCCAGCAGTATGTAGAGGAAAGAGAAATTCAAACTAGCCCTGTTGAAATATTTAAAGTGGAAATGGTAGAAAGTGCAATGCAGGCACGCCAAACACCAGAAACTCATTCTGTTCAAACTTCTCCATTACCATCAGCACCACCCATGGAAGATGTTTGTGTAGAAACAGATAAGGAATCTCCAACCCAAATGTTGAACAAGCAAAACTCACCAAACACAGTTGCCAGTGAAGAACGAGAAATGCAGACCAGCCCGATGGTGGAACCAAAGCATGAAACTCTAGATGTAGAAGTACAAGCATATCAATCGTTGGACATTCATTCCGTACAAACATCACCTCATACATCGTTGCCACAAACAGAAGAAATTACTGTTGAAACTAAAGAAGAAACTACTCAACCAGCCTCTGTTGTTGTACAAGAAAGTAAAATCGAAGAGAGAGAAATGCAAACAAGTCCTGTCGCAGAACCTAGAGTTGAAACTTCAGAAGTTGAGACACAGGCTAATCAGCCTGCAGAGATACGTTCTACACAACAACTCCTTTACCGGCGACTGAAACTGACAACAAAGGCACTGAAACAGATAAAGAATCGAGTCGAGGAAGTTCTGTTGAAATGGTAACTATCGAAACTTCAACTCAAGTTGAACTCAACCCGAGACCCAATCATCTCAAACATCTCCACCACCTTCAATATCCCAAGTGAACGTACATGAAGATTCCGAGCATATGGTTCCTGACGAGAAAAGAAAAGTAGTAACTTTCGAATCTGTCACTCAAACTTCGCCAACCCAACAAGAAGTTGTTGATCTTACTCCACCTAGTAGCATATCAGAGTATGAAGTCCTAGTGCAAGCTTCAATCAGTATACCCACAGATTCAAAAGAACACTCAACCAATATGTGTAAACGTAGATACAAATTTACCTCAAGATATGAAAACAGTCAACAAAAAAGAAGGATACTCTCCAGAAAACATAGCTGTAGAAGTGTCTATAGAGGACCTCGTACTCAAGAAACATTCAACTATAACGGACTTCATTGAAAAAGAGAAATCAGCACTTCAAAGTGAACTCCCACCGAAGGAGTAGTTATATCATCTATAGTAACAGATTTTAACGAAGAAAAAGTTGAGGAAATGAGACAGAAAGTAACTCCCCCACAATCGGAGACTTCTGAGATACAAATAGAACTCTCCATAGATCAAGATCAACCAGATTCATCGCATAGTAGTTCTTCTAATGATAAATCTGACTCCTTCAAAGTTGAATCAATTATTACAGAAACAACACACAAGCTCATCACAGATGATATTCATGATGTTAGTGAAAGTACTGATGCGCCAACAACCGAATCGTCTACTAGAGACTCGGTGAAAACGGTTATAACGATCGAAAGTCCAGAACAGACTATTCCTGAAATATCTACTACGTTGGAACCTATACAAAAAATTAAAGTTTCTTCGCCTAAGACAAAACCAAAAATAAACATGTATCCTCAGTCACGATTGAAGAAGTACAATCACCTCATGTCGTAGTTGATACACCTTTAACTCCTTCCGAAGATTTCCCTATATCACCTCCTGAATATCCCTTGACTCACTGGTCTCATTCTCAACCAACTTTCCCCAGCAGGGATTCCCAGGCTTTGATTAACAGTGAAAAACAAGGATCAGTAATTGTACAAAACGTGAGCGTTACCTGGTCCAATACACAAACTTTAGAACGTATCAAGAACCTACAGAATGCACAGAGAACTACTCATCTGAGTGACGTTCTATATCTCGCAACACTCAGTGAAGTTGTTACTGAAGAATCCATAGAACAAAGAAGCAGTAACGTTGAGAAACAATTGAAGTTGTTGCAAGAGGCTGTAGAGAAGAAGGACGTACAAATCATTCAGCAAACCATTATAACTACAGTGGAAACCATAACAACTTGGTTAGAACAATTGAGTATAGAATTTACGTTAGCAGGCAGCAAACATCAGATGGTCCTTCTGAAGAACGCGTTGAGGCATTCAACAACCTTAAGGACGAAATTGTAGTAATCGAAGATAGAATTGAACAACTTCAAACAGAATTGGATAAAGCAGATGATATTATAATGAGGATGATAGAAATAGAATGAAGAGCTACATCGAATCCCTCCAGCAACAAGTCAAAATTATCGAAGACGTAACAGAAGAGAACGGTCAACTCGCAGCTGGTGACCTTCAAAGGTGGAATGAATTCATTGATGAAATTACAACTGTAAGTCAGATGATTATTGATAATCAGGAAGCTCTGAATGATCTGAGAGATTCAGATGCTTCGCCTCAGACTAAGCTGAGTGAGCTCGATGAACTTGACAGTGCTAATAAAACGACATTGGTTAAAGCTGTCCAATTGATGGCTACAGCGAAGGGATTATTGAGAGATTTTCCTACCAGGGAATACCAAACGAAGTACACAGAAACCAACAATTGGTAAAGCAAATCGAACACCAGATTCTAGTTGAACGTGAAAAAGCATATCAATTCTTAACATTAGCCGACGAATACGAACAAACTCTTAAGGAATTCAGCAAAATTGTTGACATAGCCGAGGCTATTGTTGAGAGTCCTCTCGCTGTAAGAAACCTAGAGCATCTAGAGAACGAAATGCAAAACCATCGCAAGTTCTTCGTGAATCTCAGCCATTGCAGAGCCATACTGGAATCGCTAGAGGAAAACCTAGATTCCGAAACAAAAGCAAAACACTCAGCTTTACACAACAGCCTTTACGATCGAGCAAGATTATCTTAGACAGAGCTACTGGTAGGTTCCAACTCATGTTCTCGGCGGCCTCGAAGTGGACAACATTGGAACAAGAATGAAGGAGGAAATAAGCTGGCTCCAAGTCGCGCAGGAACGTATACCAGACATCACCAACGTGACCTCTTATGATTACGGAAGCTACATGAACCATTACTTGTCGTTGAGTCAAGACATAGCACATCATCACGCAGCTATGTTACATTTGCAAGACCTGGCGTTGAAAGTACAAGAGCAGTGGTGTGTTCAGGTTTAGAACAGGAGTATGCCGATTCCCTGGAGATAATCAGAAAATTGCAGGAAGATGTTCAAACCAATTCGCAACGTATAACAGCTTTCGCGATAACTGGAAGTTGTACGGTCAACAGAGTAGCACACTGGAAAACTGGCTCAAAGATGCAGATTACGTACTTGGAGAAATGGAGCAACCAGAACTACAGAAAACCCACATGAGGCAATTCTGGGTGAGTTTGACTATCATTACACATAAAATACTATTTTATTCACGGCTATTGTATAATCCAACCTTCAAACGTCTGTTTTGCTCGGCCATAATAATACCCATTATCACAAGTGAATAATGATTTATTATTCACTGCTGTTAATGTTCATAAATTTAGAGATTTAATATTATATTCTTTAAATTGATAGTTATCCAACTAACAATATGGGTATATCTTGTCAATCGTGAGCCAATCTACTTTATTACATCAATTAAACAAATTTCATTACAAATATACAATGACAAGTTCCTCCGAAATTTATCAAGTGTCAACTTGAATTTTCCACACTTGTAATGGAGGGATCTTTTTACGTTGCCGAATGTTGAAATCTTCAAGAAATATATTCATCAGTAGTCGTGGATAAAGTATATAGTATCGACTCGCGTATAATGGCTGTTATTGGCTCGATGATTTAGGCCACTCGCCTACGGCTTGTAGCCTTCACTCGTGATATAGCTTCATTATGCGCTCGTTCATAAATCTATTGAATTGGTTAATTCATCGATTTTCTGACGAATCAGATATCTGTGAAACCTCTTGGTGAAGCATTAAAATTATGAGATCATTCGACATTTCAAACAACCTTTACATTTATTTCTGATTAAGTATATACTTTGTTGAGAAAACTAGAGCTAATTCATTATAGTTATCACTAAGAGTTTGAGCTGTTGAAATAAAAACGATGTCACTGTTTACTTTTCAGGAACTGAAAGCCCAGTGCGAGGTCATAACAGCTTAAGACAAACGCGAATACTTCCTTCGAAAACGCAATGACAATAATTCCTATAGCTGACGAGATGAGTCAGAGAAATCCCACTCCCTACTCCAAAATAAATGGAATTCCGTATCGTCTAGAATATCTAAAATAGAGAAACATATCATGGGCACTATTTGTGACCCTCAAGTACCAATCAACGAGAATTACTGCTTATCGAACAAGAACTCGCAGATCTCAAGTTTGACGTGGAGCAACACAAAGGCGTTATGAAAAACGCAGAAGAGTTAAATTTGTTCATAGAGCGCTTACAAATTATGTCCAGAAGATTAGACGCACTTCAAAATGAACTTGGTAAACTAGGTATCATGTCTGCTGCTGAATCAGATAAAGTTACAGCATTACTATCGGAGTCTAAAGCCCTAGAACTGCATATTGCAGAAGAGCTAGAAGGTGCATCTGCGCTGAAGGATTCTCTGCGAGCCATACAAAAAGGAATAGACAGACTGAAGAGAAAATTCGGTGAAATTGATATAACCTTAAATCAGGCCGAAAAAGCTGAGAAAATGGAAGTGTCGAAGTGCAAAAGGCTGTGGATGACTGCCACAGAGTAGACCAAAACCTGGTTGTTCTCTGGCAAGACGTGATGTCGCTACGTCAGCTCTTGCATACGTTGCCGATGAGGTTAAGAGCTACTGTGTCCGCCGTAACGGTGGAAAAAGAATTATCTCAGATCCAGAGGACTATACAACCCTAGAGCGAAGATGTGGACAGTTGCTGGCCCTACTGAGAGGAAGATTGAATTTGTGGCAGCGTTTCGAAAGACAGTTAGAGATGGTCCAGGAGAGCGTTCAAGAGGCTGATTTCATGATGGACCTGCTGACTATTCAGGGAACAGTGGATTACGAAAGGTTGAGGAAGGCAACAGAGCGTTTAGAGGTGAGTTCCACATTTCATTAACTTTTATTTTCGAGTGTTAGATTCATCGAACATATGTGATGCATAATAGTACAAATAGTACTTCAGATAAATGAATAAACGCCTACTATGTGCTCAAACTTTCGTGAACGGACAATACGAAAGAAGAAGAATAAATGTGATCATAAACATATTCATTATTTGCGCGGCCATATTTCTTTCACCAGCAATATAAATAGAGATCGACCAAAATTCGTTATTAAGTTCAATTGAACCAAACCCTTTTTGACAATGATTCATGGCTCAAATGTCGTTGATAATAGCTAAATCGATATCTATCGCGTAAATAAGATCATACCAGAAGAAGATTTTTTCACATCATAACGGGAAAAAGAAAATTATGATTTAAACTACCTTACTATTCTTCGTTTAATTCTATTTATAAAAAATCCACTCCTCTTCAAATCTACGGCATATGAAAACCAAATATCACCAATTCAAATAACCAATTGCATAGAGGCGTGAGATATTTGCTACAATTGTGGAGTTCCTTGGTTTGAATCCTGGCGTGGTGATTAATTATCAATTCTCTTTTTGAGCGTTCGTTCTCCAACGAGTACTTTATCGTTTTTGCCCAAATGTCTGTAATTTTCGAATTTTGAGCCGGAGATGGTCTCAAACTATATGGTTATACTCCTTGATGACGAATTCGTGGTCTAATTCAATTTCGAAGGGATTTTCCTAGTGGCTTGAAATTTTCAGGATAAGTTCGGTTCCCAAATGGCTCGGTTAAGTTATTCGAAAATTCAACTGGAATATTGAAAGAAAAAATATTTATATTTCCATATCAGGATATCCGATTCGAGTGAAATTTTTCTTGTGAATGAAGACTGTTTACTGAATTTTCATGCAAAATGTTGTGGCCATATATGTGATTCAATTGGAATACTTATTGAAAAGAGAATCTCTATATTTCCATTACAGAATAACCGATTCAAGTGAAATCTACTTTGTGAATCAAAATTGATATACTGAATGTTCATGCGGAATCTTGAGAGGATCGCATCATATATCATCAGAACTATAGAATTTAATATATGTAATATTTATTTTTTACATATTTCATTTTTTGAAGTCCCATATAAAATTTTAAGTTAATAGTCTTATTGCTCCACCAAAGAACGATCGCTCAAAAGTTCCTGCTTAGGGCTCTTCTTGAATTTTTATTTTTTAGAGTTTATGTTTTTCGTTCTACTCGATAATTTCAGATAAGATCCTTCGATCATTTGTATTTGTAAAATAAAATTAATGGATATCCTGTTATTGTGTTTGCGAATATGTATTTTAAAAATTTTTCAATTGCAGTACAACTTGTACAGGTGTACGGTTCTGATTTTTTCAGCGGAAACCATGCGACGGACGAAGTCAAATCAAAATATCAAAATTTGATATTAAAACTCATACGAATGCTACTAGTGGGAAAAATAAAATTTTTTTCAAATCAAAAATACAGTTTATGTTTGAAGACCTTCTTCAGGGTTTCATTATTTTATTTTTGTTCCACAAATAAAAAAAACGACAGCTGTACCTATATTGGAAAGTAACGAGAAGCAGGAAAAATTTAAATTCGTAGAAGACAATTTTTTTCACATACCTATATAGGATGTTTCATTATAAACTGAACAAACGTCTAGGTCACATCAGGAGAAACGAAGCATATGCGAGATACAGGGTGAGAAAGGTAAATTTTGAGCAATATTTTATTGTTTGTGAACAGTTAGGTATGACCACATAATTCTTCACCTATAATTTGATCCTCGAATTTTTGTGTGAAGCCAGAGTCCGGGATTGCGATTTCAGTACGCATTCGCGAATGAGGGGAAATGGTCTGGAGTAGGATTTTAAGGAAAGTAGGGCAATATGGCGTTTCTATTTGAATTAGACAGCATGTGTTGTGTTAGGTTAGGATACGAAGAAAAATTAAATGATGAAATTCCCTTCTCTTAGCCGAAAAAGTTCATAACGCATGCGCATATCGCACGATATCCCGAGGTCTTTGCATCATTATTGGCTGATTTTTTCCACAATGCTAGCGGTATATAAGTTAATGTATATGGGTATAACTTTCGAAATAACAGTTTCGGGACACATTGCACTACTACTTTCGTCAAATAAAATTCCGAAAAAAATAAAAAATGGCAGAAAACCTGAAATGTTCTTGATGGTCAGTCTGCAATGTTTTTCATGAATCAACTCGCATTTTTAAATCTTTTTGTGATGAAAAAATCAGATAATCCAACTCATCTTTTTTTCTACAGAGTGAAAAAATTCCGAAATGGTTCGCGACCGCACTTCTGAATTATTTTTTTCGGGGATTTGACCAACAACGCCTAAATTTTGAAATTGTACCTACTGCCGAAACATTCCTGATGGCAATATAAAAGAATCGATTTCGACTATTCGGCTGGTTACAGATAGATTTTCAAATTAATGGGAACATATTTGAAGTCATTATCGTTGCTTGGTAACGAAAATTGGTATGTGCTCAATAATTTGTTCCACTAATATTTTGGGAAATTTTTATTGATATATTAATTTTGTCATTTGGAATGTTTCAAGCAGTTCTACTCCAAAATTTTGTCCTCCATGGTCCAGTTTCCCAAAAAAAAAATTCAGAAATGCATCGCGAACTTCGGATTGTTATAAAAAAACCATTCGATATTTTTCGATTCTGTTTTCATATTTTCTTTGAGGTGGAAGATTTAATGGTTAAGTTTATCAATTTCGGATGAACTTTTTGTTCTCTCTCGACATAGCAAAAAAAAAAGTTGAGTTCGATTTTCGAAATTTTTTCACGGAAATCTTCCAACTAGCTATCGCGGAAAAAATAAGGAACTTTCAGGGGTTCTGCTATTTCATTTTTTTCGGAATTTTATTCCATTTCTGAATAGAGCACAAAAAATAGTGAAATGAGTCCAGAAAATACTATTTCATAAGAATACCAACTGTCCACTCTCAATATAATATACATAAATATTGCTCAACATTAACCTTCATCAGCTGGTAGGTATATCCCTTATGCTTCGAAAACGGAGTACCTATATGTCATGAGGCAACGATTCTCGACGCTACATAAGTTTGTCCAGTTTATAATAAAACACATAGAGATAGAATAGTATAGAGTTGCTATCGATGAAATGAAATTGGTATCAGATCCGCCATGTTACTGCTATACGTCGAATTTTGACAATCATTGAATTTTTTCTAAAAATAGTAATTTTTGTACCTTTTTCAAGTTAAATTGAGATTTTTTGAGCTTAATAAACAATAATAAAATGAAATCGGTGCTGTATGGCTTTCTTCAAGCAGAGAGGGAACAGATAAGAAGAAAATTAGAGGAAAAACATATCACAGGTAGGGATGAGTACTGAACCGATCCGCATTCGAAATTTTTGCTAGTATGTCTTGGTAATCTGATATCTTTCTATACGTGTATATTATCGCCTGAAGAAAAATTGTTTATTTGATATTCAATTGACCTTATTTGAACAGTATTGCTAAAGACCCAACACGTCGTATTTTCTGGGTGAAATTCGTAAACAGAAAAAACTGGCTACTTAATTCAACCCTGAACTTTCGGCCACATTGGTAGGCCAACTAAGCCCTGCCCAGTGGTTCCATTTTTCCTTACACAATTGTATGTCATAGCGTCTCTTCTCTATTCTATCTCTATGATAAAACACCATGATTAGATTATTCATATTAATTAGAATGGTTCGAAAACCATAACAAAAAAGCATCTGCATTGAATCAAGAAAATGCCAAGAAATAAATCTGAAATCAATGGCAATTATGGGAGAGTAAAGAGATTTTCCTTTTCCCCAATAATGTAAATTTTCTGGAATTAAAATAACCCAGATATTTGAAGAGCAAGGAGATTTAACCCGAGGAAGAGTAATGGGACATTTTCGAACGACAGTCTTGGAATAAATTTTACGCAACTTTTTGAGCGATCGTTCTACTTAATTTTCGAATTTTGAGCTGAAATGGGTCCCAAACGATAGGGTTAGACTACCGGATGACGAATTCGTGGTGAAATTCAATTCTGTCCGTCCGTTAGCACAATAAATTTTTGATTTTTAACGAAGTCGAATAAAAAACATTACTCGACGGAGTTAATCCAAATAAGAACTGTCTACCCATCAATAATATTATCATCTGCCACGCCCGGAATATCAACTTGAAAAAAAAATTAATTCAAACTATCATCACAAAAACAAACTATATAGTTCACAATTAGGGATAGATTCATGCGCTCTTTTATCAGGAAACGTTATTCTGACGTTTCTATTCCGTTTCTCCGGTCTCGTCAGTCGAAATCGGAGCGGAGAGGAAGCTGTCAGTTCGTTCCGCGATAAGAGCGGTAAACGCGATGTTTTGAAATCGGCTGTTCGCGTTTTAATTTAACAGTTAACCGGGTACCTTCCTGTCGCGCCGCTGAACCGTCCTATCGCTCTCATCTTTTACAATTAATTATTTATAACTTTGTGTGCGGTTTCAATGCGGAATTTCAATCGGTTTCCGTCGATGTGATTTTTTCTGTTTGAGGTCGAAGTGACATCGTTTCTTGGCTTTTTGACTTTTAATATTTATTGAGCATGTTTTGGATTCTGGAATTGACGAAAGGTAATCTTTTATTCAGTTTTGTTCCATTCAATTCATTGAATCTGTCGAATCTTGATTGAAAATCAGTTAACATACATTTTTCATATCCATAAATAGGGAATACTAATAAATATTTAGAATTCATCTCAATACTTCACGTTAACGGAATTATGGAAATGAATTTCCTTACTGATCATTCTTCCAAACTACCAATTTCTGCAAATAGAAATATACTCAAAACCCACATATTCAAATATAGAATAGGATAACTTAATAGATGAATAAAGAAATAATTATGTTAACAATAATAATATAGTGTTTACCGGGTAGGAAAGTCTAACATTCCTATGAGCGATAATGAAATTTTTTTCGGATTGTGCCTTGACTTAGCATTACAAATTCGACAGACCTCGATCAATTTCGAAAGAATCGCGAAAAATTCCATTCAAAAATAAATGGTAGGTACTTCAAAAATTACTTGGGTTACAATGGAATGATATTAAGATTGAATTGTCAAACTTGACGTTTATAATTTAATAGCTGGTGTTAAATTTAAATGATACAGATGAAATTTCCATTTCTAGCATTCCTTCAGAGGTGATTGTAGCAATGAATAATGTTCAATTGAATTATTGTCAAATTTTGTCTATTTCATCAATACCTAATTTGTCAGGAACTTCAAAATTCTCTAGTGATCTGCGGAAATTTCATTTTGAAAGAAGAATGAAGAAAACACGATCGAAACCACATATTGTTTGTTTGGTTCCAATTTTAAGGCATATAATATCAACAACATGAAAAAAAACATTCAGTTTCAGAATGCTTCGATTGGATTCTTGAAAATATGCAATTAATCAACAGTTTTTAAAACACATTGAATTAGATTACATTCAATAATCGTTCGATCAGAAAAAATTCAAACATCAGTCCACAACTCATTATATTTGTACCATACGGGGTTTTAACTCTGGATAGTCAATAATTCATGTTTGTACTCTAATGATTTCTGAAAGTAACTACATATAAATTATTCAATTAAATTTATCAAGAGGATTATGTTCCCATAGTACATTTTATTGAGTTTCCATTGCAAATCTTAATCTTTAAAAACATGATAAACTGGCGAACAAAGGTGACAGACAGTTAACGACCTATCGATTTATAATTCCTTTTGTTGCGATTTTTTTTTTTTTAATTATCGGCAAATTACTGGATCCATAATCGAAAACATTTGTTGGCTGCATTCCTCATATGAGTTCATAAATAACCTTAAGTTCAAGGGAAATGGAACAGTTCCCATTACAATCATTTTCCTGCTGATTACGTGTTAAGTATTCATGTTTATTTAGATGAGATAAGAATGTTAAAATGAAGTCATCAACAATATTTAGAAAGGAAAAACTCACGAGTATTGCTAGGTATTCGCATTAATTTAGTATAATTAGTATTTCTTCAGTACATGAAAACAGTACATAGAATCTGTTGGAAATTTCATCAATAAAGAAAAATAGTGGTCCGAAATCTAACTTAATAAAATTTTTTTTTGAGAGTTGAAGGGCTTTCTCTACTTCATTCAGTATTATAATACAGGGTTGGGATAAAGTTCGGCACCAAATTAATATCTTTAAAACGGAACGGACGATAATTTTGAAATTTGGCAGCTGAGTGTAATGGACCACAATGCATTTGATGAGCATATTCTCCTTAATGAGATACTTCCGGTTTAACCGGAAATGCCATCAATTTCTTTAATTTAAATGGGACACCCTGTATATTTCTGCAGATTCTGAAAGAGCACTTTTTTTCGGATCTGTCCATACCAGGTTCCATGTAAAAATTATCTGTAAAAGAAGAATTGAGACAACGGATTCTTGATGAATGTGCATTAATACATGGAGAAGTCTTGAGAAAAGTTACTCAAGAATTTGTTAATAGACTGGCATATTGTCAGGAGGTGAATGGCAAGCACTTCGAACATTTAAAATGATTTTTTTTTAAATTATTTCTAATAATTTTTTTTCTACTAGTAAAAGCTGAATTTCTTTTTATAGATTTTCATAAAAATACGTCATGAAAAGCAGAAAGAGTTATCTACTACAAAATATTTCGTTTTATTTTTCACTATTGATACAAATAACAACGATTTATTTATTTGAATGGATTTTTTCTCAATGTACAAAAAGACTGAATTTCTTCTTTTAACAGAGAATTTTTACATGGAACCCGATATGGACAGATCCGAAACATTTGCACTTTCAGAATCTGCAGAAATATACAGGCTGTCCCATTTAAATAAAAAATTTTTTAGTCATTTCCGGTTAAACCGGAAGTATCTCATTAATGCAAATATGCTCATCAGATGCATTGTGGTCCATTACACTCAGCTGCCAAATTTCAAAATTATCGTCCGTTCCGTTTTAAAGATATTAATTTGGTGCCGAACTTTATCCCAACCCTGTATATCATTTACAATGGAAAGAAGCGTGTTGAAATGTTTCGCAGATAGAAAAAGCAATAAATATTCGAAATATAAAGTCAACACAGATAACCCTAACTTAAACTCGAAAGTTTTTGCGCTTATTTATATTTCGAAAACGATCTGTTAAATTCGAATAATCTCATTCATTTGCGATATCAAATTTCCAATTCAAATCTTAAACACCCCGGAAAAATCGTTCGCACAGAATAGTTTTCGAAAAATAAAACTTCAAAAGTTTCGCGAGGTAGTTATAATATTTCAACACGGAAGTTGAATTGATATATTATGTTGTTTGCATACAGAATTGGAATTACAATAATATATATAAATTGAAGTTCTTTCGTTAAAAAAAAAATTGTTTCACTGACTTAATCACAAAAAAAATGATTTCATTAATTTCAACGATATTAACTTCGTATATAGAAATTCTCGTTGTTAGAATTTATTGAAAGGTCACCTGAATATCAAGCTTTGGCCGATTTGTAATGATAAAATAAAAGATCTACGAAAATCAGTTAAAAAAAAATTTAATATTTGCTATTTCAATGTGCAATTGAAAAAAGCAAAAGCATTCAGAAGTAATGCGAGTAATGTCAAAACTACTGAAACACAGACATTTTATTTGGTCAAATGTATAACTCGTGCAAAATCAAAATTTATCATCAATTCATAATGAGGTCGGTGGAAAATTCCTGTAATCAAGTCGTTTATTAATCTAGCGACTAATGGTCTCGAACTATTAACGCGTGACCATTAGTTGCGGTCAAACTGAAACCTAGTTGATTAAATAACTATAACTGGCAACTCTCCATAATAAGAGCATATTTAAATTACTGCGATAGGTTTTTTTACTGATCGATTTTCACCGTTCAAAAAATAGTTCACTTTTTCACCGTTAAAAAAAATATGTTTCTATAGTAACGACACAGGAATATCACTGGATCTGGATGCATAAAAATATTGTATTTGAAGCGTTTTCTTTAATAATCATATTTCAAACGAAGTTAATTCACATACACAGTTGTACAAAAAATGTTTTTGTATTTCGTGCATATAAAATTCTTGTTTTCATGGCACATTTGAGTGAATTGACACTCTCATGTTCCATAAAAACACTCATTTTACGCACTTACTACTAAAATGACTATTTTTTATTTCAACACCCGTTCATCTCGAAAAAGGTGCATTAGAGGGTAAGTGAAATACTCCATTTACTGAATCTTTTTCTAGAGTCTGAGTTACTATACATTCAAACGAATGAACTCTAGGAATTCCCACAAGTTCTTAAACAATACCATACGGCGATTAGCAATTTGGGATACTTAGAGCTTCTTCCCATAATACAAATATACCAATAAAACTGAAAATAGCCTGTTTCCGGATGTTATCGGAATGCTAACGACCTCTTATGAGCAATTAATCGCTGGTATTTGAATCCGTTCACCAAACCGATCGCTTCAGTTAGTTGTACTTGGAATCGTCACATTTATCGGATGTAGCAGATGATCTAATTGACTATCTCCGTTTTCATCAGCACTTCTAGAAAGAATTCAGCAATTTGTTAGGTATCGACTACTCGTTTAGCAGACTAATGAAAGGTGGAAATATATTAATAATTATTTATGCTGGATTCACAATGGACGTAACCATAAAACTCCCGCAACGTAAACGAAAAACGCAAAGTTGAACCAATACAAATCATATGGAACTGTTCACAATAGGCTCTGTAATTTTTACGTTTACGTTGAGCTTATGGTAGTCTGTAATTCTAACGTTAATTTTAGAAATTTGTTCACATTCTGTGAGTTGTGAGCCCAATACGTCAAAATGACGTAAAAAGACAAGACAATAATAATAATAGTTTGGGGCCAGCGACAAGTTTGGGCATTTATATTGTATTTCAGTTGGGTGAGTATAATTTGAAACGCAAAGTAAAAATTTGTTTAAGCTATGAAATCTTTTTAGTCTATAATTTGCTACTGCGCCCAAAGTCCATTCTGAACACCATTACGTTTACGGACAAAGTACGTTTACGTGTTCGTTATGGTTACGTCCATTGTGAATCAGCACTTAATAAGTATCTTTGGTGGAAGTGCGAAAAACACGTTATACTATTGGTATTTAATCTTTGCCAATTGATTTCAAGGAAAAAAGCCACACTTTTTATTTACAACCCAGGGTGCAAATCAAATATTGCATTTTTCTGGGGAAATGGAATTGAAATTATTATCTTTTCCCCACATGAAACTCATGAAAATTTGGATTTTCATCAACAGGATTTGAAAAAGAATCACACCAGAGGTACCGCTTTTTGGGTACACCCTTTATATGAATAATGATGCTACTACTGTTAATAAGGGATAATTATTTTGTACAACAATAATCATTGTTTGAAATTTTCCGCTAAAAATCAAGATACTAAATTTAAAGGTTTTATTTATTCATTCATTTTGAATTCAATGCGGGCATTTGTGGATCGATGACGTAATATTACTTCGTGGATATTTATTAGTCCGAAAATTCAATATAAATGAAGAAATTTCTCGGACTTTTAATTTACAGTACATCATTTCATTCGCATCAACAATCGCGATCCTGAGATATTAAATCTGATGAAGTTAATAGATATCAAGAAAATATTTGTTGCTTTGTGGGAAATACAGGGTGACTGGTGACGTGAGGGACAACGGCTGACTGGAGATGGAGGACCTCAAACTGAATGAGGATTGGGGGTTTAAATGTCCCATAAGGCTGTTTTTAGTTTGAATGGCACAAATTTTTTATAGTGTTTATGATATGTTGAAAGTCGAATATTACAATTTATTCATGTTGAATTCAAGAAACATACTATTCCTGATAAAAAACACTGAAATTCAGTGTTTTTTCTATCAGGAACAGTATGTTTCTTCATTTGGATATGAATAAATTGTAATATTCGACTTTCAACATATCATAAGAACTATAAAAATTTGTGCCATTCAAACTAAAAACATATTTTTACTCATTGTTTTTTGAAGATTCCAATTTTCCATTTCAATTTTTTTCATCTCATATATCGAATTATATTTCTCACCTGACACGGAATTGAAATTTTTGAATACGGACCTGCAATTTTGGAGAATTTTTTCTTCTTGATCTGATGGACAATATGTATAGTAACAAGCTTGCCAAATATCAGCGAAAATTTGCCATATTGACGAAGATATGGGAGTTTATAGTTTTAGCACTTTTGCAAAAACACCCTGCATCTCTGAAACTAATAGCCTTATGGGACATTAAACCCCCAATCCTCATTCAGTTCGAGGTCCTCTATCTCCAGTTAGCCGTCGCCGCTTACGTCACGAGTCACCCTGTATATCGATTGAAATATATTCTGGGAGGATTCTGCATTTCTTAAAATCTTTATAGGTGTTCACTCCCAGTCTCCGAAACAGAAATAATTCAAAAAATTTGAATTAAGATGAAGTGCTTCTGCGAGAATCTTTGCACTTATTTGTCGGAGCAAATTGGTTTTGTAAAAAATTGTTTCCTAACAGTTAAACTGAAAAAATAATTGAATGAAAAGGATTAGGTAACGTTTCGGTGTCTATATCTTCTTCAGACAACTTGTGAAATCTTCAGAATTGTGTGTTTTTTCATTTGCAATTTGATTACAAATTAAGAAGGTGTCTGATATAGACACCGAAACGAAAAATTGTGTATCGATTGAAATATACTCTGCATTTCTTAGAAACCTTATAGGTATAAAGTTTCTAAGAAATGAAGAATTGTGTGTTTTTTCATTTGCAATCAGAATCAGTTCATCTGAAGAATTTGTCGGATATAGACACCGAAACGGTACATTATCCTTTTCATTTAATTCTTTTTTCAGTTTTACTGTAAGGTTACAATTTTTTGAAGACCAATTTGCTCCTGACAAATAAATGCAAAGATTCTCGCAGGAGAACTTCATCTTAATTAAAATTTTTTTGATTATTTCTGTTTCCGAGACTGGGAGTGAAAACCTATGAAGTTTTTAAGAAATTTTAAATAATTCGTAATCACATAATTTGGACACATTTTTATTAATAACTTTTATATTTATCATATAGATCGTTTTTTCTACTGATGAGCTGTTTGGTGATACGAAATAGGTCGAATAAAATAAAATTTCCACATAACCTATAAATAATCCAATTTTTTTCCAAATTCAAAATATCATGAATAGTCCTTCAAATATGCAGATTGAGTTTATTTTCTCTAGTAATTAGTAGTAGGTACCACCATAATAGAAATAATTCATTTCGATAACATTGAATGCTCGACATTGCTGACCTGCTTTTATTTTGAATTTCGAATTCTTTCATTTCTATCACTTCAATCATAACATTCCGAATTGAATATTTTAGTGAAAACAATAATTAAATAACCTTTGAATCATTTTCGGACAATCTGGCAATTCAACAGTGCATAAATATCAAAAACAAAACATCTATATCGATTTCATTGATCAATATCAGAAGTGAATCCACCGAAATTGTCTTATTTAATTGACACATAGATAGTACTTTTTCAGCTCGCACATGATGCGTTATGCATGTACAAATACATAAACCTACATTTCGTCGGGCAATCAATGTAACCAACTATTATAACAGTTTTTAATGACATCCGTTTATTTCGTGCTCTAGAACTTTTTCTCAAAGATAGGTACTCATTATTCAATGATAGTACAGTACTCTTTCGTGTATAAGAGAAATATGAAGAAACAGTCTTATTGCTGGAACTACGGAATATACTTCCACCTTTGCTGTTAAAACGAATGAATATTTTCTTAAACATATAAGAAATATACACTTCAATTAGGTACAATACATTTTTAATATTTCAATCAACCAAAAAATATAAATGCATACACTTGAAATCTGTGAATTTGACTGCTTTTTCACTTGTCATTCAAATTTTATATCTTGAGAGCTCATTTTCTTATTTATTTCATTAATAAATCCAACTTTTCTGATGGAATCTGAAACTTTTCCTGAAAATCTAAAATGTTGATACCTTTCGGCTGTTTTCGTGTTCGTGGGCAGTGGTGAAAAGAATTACTCCAAGAGTTCCAAGATACATATTCAAATTTAACTATCTTTCATAGCATGAACGAAACTATGAAATTCCTTTTTTTTCAATCGATATATGAAATTTCCTGATTTGTATTATGTTGTTTTGCAGAAAAATTTGGTTTGGTTAATTTACCAGGACTTATCGAACAATTTGATTTGAATTTTGGCTGATTTATAATTTACTTCATCTCAAATTGAGAATTTTTCGGAATATATGAATATGTTTTTGAAATCATTCATTCTAATATACCCCTTACATGCGAATTTTCGATCCAGAACTATTAGAAAAATACTTTCGTACAAATATACTGCACCAGAAAACCCCGTTTTTTTGCGAACAAAATTGAATTTTCGTGCACCTGCTTTTATTGATTAAACAGCCCGCGAAAAAAGGAATTATCGAGAAAAATCCTTGAACCTGTCGATTTTATTTTTGAAAGCAATTTATCCTATTCTTTCAATTTGATATTTCTCACCCCCACGCCCCGCACCCCTCTACTTGAATTTTTAAAATATGAATATATGGGTTGATTGCGTATTCATCGATGTGACTAAGAAAAGAATTGGTTGTGCTTTTTTTCATTGAAATATCAGGAAATAATTTCCAATTTATGATTGGAGACTGCTGCAAATAGAGCATTATTCTTTTACTTATTATTATTGAGGGAAATCCACGAAACCATGAAATTGTAATTTCAGAAGCAAGGCAACCTAAGATGCTTGTTTGAATTTTAAATCTCTCACCCTCTACGCCCCACAACTTGTATTCATAAAAAAAGTTGAGGAGTCTGCGGCGTAGGGGGCGAGAGTTTCAAAAAAGCATATGGAAACTTTCGAAAAAACAAATACGAAATTTCTTCGAAATATCATCAACGTGACAAAACGTAGAGCAAAAAACTGCGAATAAAATTAAACTTCAATACCCTGTTTGGTCTAGAAATCACTTCTGAATTTTTTCCTAATCATTTTTGAACACCCTTTATACGTCTTAATCGACAATTTTTTCGTTTTCAGAGTGTTTCAAGCAACCTTGCTAACCGTGAGAACCTGGTGGTCGACCTGAAGGAGGCGGCTAAACCCTTGTCCGCATCCTGCACACCGGAGGTATCTGCCAAGGTAGAAGCTGCTGTCGACGAGGCCGTAACAGCGTATTCAACCACCTGCACCAACCTCAAGGATCTCTGCATCAAATACAACCACGCTGCAGATCTCTGGAAGCAATACAAGGAATCCAGCGACCTGGTGCACGAATGGGTTGAGAACTGCATGGACACTGTGGCCGATCTACCACCGGAGGAAGCGGTGGAAGCAGTCAAGGTAAAACCTGAATTATTTCCGTATCGATTATTGCAAAGGGTATAGCCGGGTTTCAATGGTTAATCTATCTCCGCGGCCTTTTCGATTCATATTGAGAAGATCAATTAAGCAATGAATGAAAATAATTCAGCCAACTATTCAGCTTTTTATCTCTAGCCATTTTTGAGATTTTTGCATTTAAAGGAATAGACGTATATTTTTTTTATGAATTTCAGCTGAAAAATCGATTTTCAGGAAAAAAAATTGTAGTCATTTGTTTTTCGGTGTTCATCAAAAGTGTCCCCGCCATTTTTTCACATAAATGTCTTCTTTGGTCTTTTATACCATAGGTGTTTTTCACATTTTAAAAATTGAAAAAAAATCAAAACTGTTTGAATTTTGGGATTCGGTAGATATCCACCAAATTTTGGTGCCGTTGTATTCATATTGGATCCCCGAACAATATTGGTGGAAAAAACAATTGGCTATCTGTCTAAGTTCAGTTACTTAGTCACTTTTGTCACTACAAAAACACTGAATTACCGCTTAAGTAAGCTTAAAGCCTCTCTGAATATTTTAACATAAAGATTTGATTCATTTTATTTCAAATATATTCAATAATTAATGCAAAAACGTCGAAAAAATTCGAGGAAAGCCCGTCGTTTCTTATGGTAAGTTTGGCCACTACCGCGAATTAGTTTTTGTGGTGAGAAAAGTGACTTTCGGGTGAAATATTTTTCGGACCTTGGGGGCCCATATCTTCCAAACTAAGACAGATCGTCAATTGTTTATTTCTCTAATATTGTTCAGAGGGTCAATAATGGCACCCAAATTTGATGGATATCTGCTGAATCCTAAAATTCAAACAGTTTTAATTTTTTTCAAAATGTGCCACCAATTTCAAAAATGTGAAAAAATCCATGGTATAAAAGGACCAAAAAAGACATTTTATGTCAAAAAATGGCGGTGGGCACTTTTGAAGAACACCGAAAAACAAATGACTATACTTTTATTTTTTTCTCTAAAAATCGATTTTTCAGCTGAAATTCATAAAAAAATTATATGTCTATTCCTTCAAATGCAAAGAATCAAGAGAAAAAATCATCATTCGAAAATTTTGGATTTCACAAGAAAAAAAATGAAATCAAAAAAAGTGTTTTCCACAAAAACCTTAAAAATGGCTAGAGATAGAAAGCTGAAAAGGCCGCGGGGGCAGATTGACCATTGAAAGCTGGATATACCCTTTTTGTAACATTACTAGCGGACCCGACAGATGATGTCCTGCATGATATTTCAAACGATAAAGATAAACAAAGCAATGTTCCTGAGAATGCGATACATTAGAGGTGTTTGTAACTAAGTACGACAAACTTCCAGATGTTTAGCTCATCCAAAAATATTGAAAATTTTATTTATTTTATTTACTTACCCCCTTATATCAGAATAAGTTAAGTTTTTTCGCGGATTAATAGGTGAAAGTTTGCGAAGGTTCTGAAGGGTTAGTGAGTGTTTCCCCCCAACTTCTACGCTAATGGAAAAAGCACTGGTGTTGAGACGCCCATTTGGATTAATTTTTCAACTTCTTCACTAACCGTCAAGAAATTGACCATGTTTTTAAATATTGAAAGTTGACTTTTCGCTAAAACGGTCGACTTCAGAAAGTTTGTCCAGGAGCACCTTTTTGTGTCAAAAGCATAAAAGGTTCAAAGGGAAGACAGTCTGAAGAACCGTTCTTTTTCCATTGACGGAAAAAGATCTCAACGCGTTTTTGTCGTTACTTTTAGCACATTATACAGGGTGTCCCGTAAATACCACGCGAAAGTGACACTGGAGATAGATTGACATTAGGTCTTTCAGATAGCATCAACATGACCTCAGTAAAAGTCCGCAGGTTTTCGAGATATAACCACTTTTGTGTTTTTTTAAAAATCTCCAATTTTCGGTTTTCAAACTCATGTTTTTTTTTACCTAGGCTACCCTGAATAGTTGCTTTAAACAATGAAGTAATAACTTCACCGAGAACTAGAACAAAATCCTTTAAAAAAAATGTCTAACTTGTTGTATTTTATGACGAAGTTAAAACGTTAACTTAAGTTTGACTGACTGATGTGAAAAAAAATCAGACTGAATTGACAAATAATCGTAAAAACTGGTCCATTTCCAGCACTTTTCAAAATGATACAACACTACCAATTTTTTATGTCAAACTTTAGAAATTATAATTTTGTCGCGAGGGATGTGTTTATTCCGAAATAATTAAAAATTAAGAAAAATGGACAAGTGTCACCTGTTGCCAAATTACATGTTGCTTGATATTCTTTCCTCGCTACCGTTTCAAACAACCATTATTTTTGCTCTTCTTTCTCTTTTATCTCACTTTCCCTTTCATTTTTTGTTTGCAAAAGTGGTGATATCTCGAAAACCAGCGGACTTTTACTGAGGTCATGTTGATGCTATCTGAAAGACCTAATGTCAATCTATCTTAAGTGTCACTTTCGCGTGGTATTTACGGGACACCCTGTATAATAGCGACACTACGTTTAAATATTTTGTTTGAAATGGCGCCTCATACGCAAAAAGGCAGGAGAGTTTTTGTCAAAAATTGAACGAAGAATTCAAAAATTATTGTTAGTTTGAAATATATCAGTGGCGTACCATTTCTTTCTGAAAAAAAATTATGATCATTACCTGTATGGCCCCAATGAATCACCTTTTATTTCGAAGTCGGCGGAGAAAAAATTAAATTAAGCAATGAAATAATATGATATAAGTACTTACTTACTTAAATGCGGAACAATCGAATTTATAAGGAAATTAATTGATCAGTCAACGAATCAACATACAAAGTATCCCGGTTGAAAGATGGGAAAAGTTTTAAGGTGGACAGAAACTCCTAGAGCATTCCAAAAACTTCCATTTGTAGTATCTAGGAGTTCTAAATTCTAATAAATCGACGACTTTAGTCAAGAGATATATGCTCAGTTGCAGGAACGTCCATTAAAATTTGAAGGTCCATTAAACTCTTAAACCTCCATTATTACAAGGAACTAATGAAGGATTAAGGGTCTAATGGACCTTCAAATTTTAATGGGCGTTCCTGCAACTGAGCAATAGTGGTTTAAATTTCCATTCAAATTTGAAAACACCCTGTAAATGAGAATCTAGAACTCCGTGATACTACAAAAGGGTGGTTTTCGGGAACCTCGAGGTGTTTTCTGCCCCACTCCCATCAACAAAGTTATAAGTATAATTAAACGAATTATCTTGAATGAAAGGATACCTCCTTCACGGAATCGATTATTCAGATGAATATTATTATCAAATAAATTACTGGGTGTATATTTTCACACTAAATTGTTGTTTATCATCAAACTTTGAGTAATTTGTTCACTTTATTTACTCGACGAAATATTCAAAATATTTAACAAAATCAATATTTTGGTCCCTCGCAACTAAAATCATCATAATGTGTTTGTTTGTAGGTACATTTCGATTTCTTATCTAATCTACAGACCTTCATTACCTAATAAAGTAGCCTTATCACTTCAAGACTAACAATAATTTTAAGTACGAGTATCAGTCATCGTTTTCCAAGACATGGAAATAATTCTGAAAATTCGCACCATTTTTAGGTCCCCATTTACGTAAATAATCTGGGTCGAGGCTCCATACAAAAATTTGTTTGTGTCGAAATATCGCTGTATCTATTTTATTTTTAGTGCCAATTCAGCAAGGCTTACGCTAGCTTTTCTCAATTTGTTATACTGTCGGTGGAACTTCGAACGTCAATCGCTATTTTCGGTCATTAACAAATTGGTCTTGAGAATCGAACAATTTTTTTACGGTTTTAGCGAATTGTGATTTCGTGCAAAACTTTCGGATTTTTTTGTGCGTGACTTGTTAAGTTCGGTGCTGAAAAGTGCAATTTTTATTAATGGTAACATAATGAGGATTAGTTCCAAGAAGAGTAGGAAAAGCCGGTGTACTTATGATGACATTAAGGTACTTATGTCACGCTTTTTGGTGAACAATTTTAAATTTTTTTATTGGTCAGTCAATATGTCGATATGGGGAATTTCAACGCTTTATTTTGAACTTATTGAAGAAGTCTACTATGATTATGTAGTTATGTATTTTTTCGAAATATCGCTATATCTTTTTTATTTTTGGTGTCAATTTAAAAAGGCTTACGCTAGCTTTTCTCAATTTGTTATACTGTCGGTGAACTTCGAACGTCAATCTCTATTTTGAGACATTAACAAATTGATTTGAGATTTTTAACTGTTTTCAGGAATTTGAATTCGTGCAAAATTTTCGGATTTTTTGTGCGTGGCCCGTTAGTTTTGGTGCTGTGAAGTGCAATTCCAATAATTAATGGTGACATAATGAGAATTACTTCCAAGAAAAGTAGAAAAAGCCGGTGTACCTACTAATGATGACATCAATGTATGCCACGCTTTTTGGTAAACAATAATCTTCAAATCTTTGATAGGTCAGTCAACATGTCGATATGGAAAATTTAAACGCTTTATTTTAAAGTCATTGAAGAAGTCTATACAATTATTATGTAGTTATTTTTTTGTGTCGAAATATCGCTGTATCTGTTTTATTTTTAGTGCTAATTAAGCAAGGCTCAATTCGCATTTTTCAATTTGTTGTACTGTCCGTGGAACGTCAACCGCTATTTTCGGTCATTAACGAATTGTTTTGATTATTGGACGGTTTTTTAACGGGTTCAGCGAATTGTGATTTCGTGCAAAACTTTCGGATTTTTTTGTGCTTGACTTGTTAAGTTTGGTGCTGAAAAGTGCAATTTTATTTAATGGTAACATAATTAGGATTAGTTCCATCAAGAGTAGAAAAAGCCGGTGTACTGATGATGAAATCAAGGTATGTCACGCTTTTTGGTAAACAATTATCAATTCTTTTATAGGTCAGTCAACATGTCGATATGGAAAATTTTAACGCTTTATTTTGAACTTTTGAAGAAGTCTACTATGATTATATTGTAGTTTTGTATTTTTTGTGTCGAAATATCGCAGTATCTTCTTTATTTTTGGTGTAAATTTAGCAGGGCTTACACTGGGTTTTCTCAATTCGTTATACTGTCGGTGAAACTTCGAACGTCAATCTCTTTTTTCAGACATTAACTAATTGTTTTTGAGGATTGGACGATTTTTTAACGGATTTAGCGAATTGTGATTTTGTGTAAAATTTTCGGATTTTGTCGTGTGTGACTTGTTAAGTTTGGGGCTGACAAGTGCAATTATAATTTATGGTAACATACGTCTTGAGAAAGTAGGAAAAGCCGGTGTACTGATCATGACATCAAGGTACGTCACTACGATTTTGAAGTCTGTAAACGATTTTCATTATTTGATCGGTCCAGTCAACATGTCGATAGAATAAATTTTTATATCCTATTTTGAACTTATCTAACAAGTTTACTATGATTATTATGACTGAAAAACGTTACCAAGAAAAATGTATTCAAGTAGATATAAGAGCTTGGCTGCAATGCTTCGAGCTGGCCAATTTGTTAACTCAACAGGGAGAAGTTAATTTTTGAAGTAATCGGTTGAGAGACTATTCTCAGCACAAAATTGGAAAATTCAGGATATTCAAACAAAATAATTCTATATCTAGCACGTGAGAATATTATCGCTCTCGACCAAATGTTTTTGTTTATAATTCATCAGACTATACTTCGTTAATTGTCAGATCTATCTTCAATGTTGATGATATGAATTGAGGTTGCGGGTAGGTCTAGGTGAAACCTTATGAAAATATTGGAGATACACACAGAAGTAAGGAACATAAAGTATCTATTGATATTGACAAAATACAGAATATACTGCAGTAACTTTCACAACATTTTTTGGCAATTGTTATGAATTTCGATTATAGTTTTCATTCAAAACCTTCGTGTTAAGAGATAGATTAAATAAAATCATAGCCGCTGTCAAATAGTTATAAAACACTGAGGATAGATGTTTATAATTATCGGAAAAATAAAGATTATCACCGGATATTCTGTAAGTAATTCCGAGGCAAGAACAGAAATTTACTCATTTGATTGATGACTGATTGATTTGGAATAATATACAGGATGTTCTGCGACGTATAGGCAGGACTTGAGGTATTATAGCTCGTCCAAAAACATGAACAGAAAATTTAATTAACTCACCTTTAAATGCACCGTTTTTGAGAATTTGAAGTTGAAATAAACTTTTTCGCAAATATCTCCAGAACCTGTTATCGCAGAGAAAATATCTTCTGTGGGCATTTTCTTATCGTAATATCCTATGTTATTTGCTGAATTTTTTCTCTCAAGTTACTCTAATGGAAGAAGTAGGTACAGTTTTTGAGACCTCCATGTTTTCGTTTTCGAGGCAAATCAAATGTGATGTTGATAACATGGTGCATATTTTGATTGTTTGTGAAAAGTTGAAAAAATATTTCAAAGAATTCAAAGAATTGAATTAATGTTTCTCAACAGTAAAAGTGATTTTTCTCAAAAACGGTAGGCTTTAGAGCGTATGTGCCAGCGAAAATCACGATACTGCACATCAAAACTTTTTCGTGATTTTTTGGTCGACAAGAACTACTATTCATGTTACCAAAGTTTTGGCTATTTTCAAAACAGAAAAGACCAATGAAAGGGCGTCCCGACCCACAATTTATGAGATCTGAGTCTAAGGGGAAAATGGATATTGATAAATACTTATCAAAAAAATCCAAAATTCACTTTTTCTTTTGAAAAGACCTCTTAGATATTTCAGCATTGCTGCACATTGCTTTGTGCATCACGTTCCCAGAAGCATGAAGTCAAAAAAAACATCGTGAAAATGCAAAACGAAATCGAGTAAAGTAGCGCTTTACTTTCTCGCATTATCGTAAGTTTCCTCGACGGGCCAAGCTGAACATCTGAACGAAGCGGAAAACCGCGAAAATCCTGTTGCGAATTATTTTTTATGGTCGGAACTTCTGCATTGAGGGAAATTAAAGTTCGCGTGTTCTAATCAAATAACAATCATTAATACTTCCATGCGGACATTTGAGAACCCGAAAACCACACCAAGGTTGGTTTTGCATTTATAATATTCACGTGACCTGATGGTACTCGAACAAATCTAGAAATCCATTTCCTAGACACGTAAGAACCTACGTGATGCAAGTCCTTCAGTATGTGGTATGTGGGGCACAACATTCAAGAAAAGAATTTATATTATTTCAGGTGCGCATGTGCGCCCGTGAGTAAAATGCTGTAAAAGCGTTTTGAAAAACAACTTATACTTCTTTCACAATAAAAAAGCACTTAGTTTGCCTTGATTTAATCATCTTAGGTTGGTAGCATTTCCTATTCCATCGATGTTATAATAAAACGCTGCGGAATGTACCCGGAAGGCACGTCAAACGAACATTCGAGTTTAATATAGGGTGTTAATGAATAAGTGCAACAAACTTCAGGAGGTAATTCTTCAGAAAAAAAAATGATATAATCTTATATAACTTTTGTCAACAAATGCTTTGTTTTCTGAGATACGAAGTGTTGAAGTTCCACTAAAAACTAACTAACTAAAAAATGGAACGCCACTAACATATTTCAAACAAACAATCATTTTTGAGCGCTCGTTCTATTTAAATAATATCGTTTTGCCTAAATGTCTGTAATTTTAGAAATTTGACCCGAAAATTGTCTCAAACAATAGGGATTATTATTTTTACAGATTCTTTTTCGGAATAATTTCCAAAATATATCTAAGTCTGATTTTACTGAGATTCTACGTTTATATATTGGTACATCGATCTCAAGTCCCCAATTTTGGGGTAATAGTCTTATTGCGCTACCAATGAAAGCGCGCCCAAAAGCTCCGGCTCGGGGCTTTTCTTAATTTTTTTAATTTCTCTTTCAATTCGTGATGAAAAATCTCTTATTCCTTTTTTTCGTATATGGTGTCGTTACTTTTGACACATTATGTTGTAACGACGTCATGTTGAGAAATTTTCATTTTTTCTACATAAAACCGTCGCCTGATATGAGGAAAAGGCAGAAGAGATTTTTTTGACACAAACTCAATGAAGATTTCAGAATTGATCGTTAGTTTGAAATATCTCAGTTGTGTACAAATTTTTTCTTGAAAAATTGAGATTACTACTAGTCATAGACAAGCTAATAATTCCGTTTAGTTAGTCTATGCTACTAGTATGTGCGCGAACGATGAACAGTGTTATACAAGAATTTTCAACATAGGTACATAACTAGCATTTTCGTAAAAGATAATGAGGATGATTTTAGTGCATTTTTCGATTTTGTATCCTAAACATGTGAGTTTTAGGCATTGCCTAAACTCTTATCACTGTTAATAATAATAATAATAATAATAATAATAATAAACCCCTCAGGGGCTCTGGAATGGTAAGTTCTAGAGTACGGGCTTAGCAAACCCGAGGTACCGAGCTAAACCTGGCAGTAGGTATAAAATGCAACCCATAATGATGGTGCAATTAAGGAGTAGAAATATTGAGTCGCTGCCTGAGGATCGTCAGGGCATGTCTGGAGCTGCGCTGGACATGACAGCATGCGGGACGTCAGTGGCAGGGCGCTGAGGAGGCGGGCCCCTGTCATACAAAACACTACAGCTCAACAAGAAGAACCAAGGAGGCAAACAACAGAAGGCCAGTGCCACCCTACAAATAGTGCTACGCAGGATCTTCAACCAGCGATCACTCAAGCAGGGTTACCCAGAAGACGCATGAAATGGACAAGTTGTATCAATGAAACGATCATGCGCATCTACTATAAAATAACAAACCTGGGTCAAGAACTAACTGGATACAGACAACGGTTATTCAATGAATTCAAGCGATGTTTTCCAGATCTACAAGTAATGAACAGAGGATAGCTGACCAATATCGCGTAATCCTCCAGCAACAAACAACTTATATCAGAAGACAGATTGCAGGAAATTAAAATGAAGTTGTCAATGAATTAAACAACGAAGAAAACCATAATAGAGGAGAACACACAACTTCTGGAAACAGAGAGCACAACCATGGAGCACCATGAAGAAATTAACGACAGAACAACCAACCGAACTCCATTGCCCAAGAAGATATTCAAACGGACGACGAAACACAGAATGAACATTCATCACCTCAGGTTCATACCTCGGTAGAAACTGCCCATAAAATTTCCAACGAAGAACGACAAGCTCTTGTGGAACGTCTTGAATCAGCAATGCACAGATTATTCAGCGAATACAACGGCACTGATCCACTCTCCAGACAACACTACCTAGGATCAGATCATCCAAAAAGCTTGCAGTCATCCTCAAGATAATGAACACTGATGTCATACCAAAATTCCTTTCAATGGCAACACAACTGGAAACGATCCATCTCATCCCTTTATTGTGCCGCAACAACTGTAGTGGAAGTGCTGGGCATGAAGACCAAACCAGACAGCACTCAAATCAACCCTCTCCACAACCTCGCCTACCTCACTGGCAAAGGAGGCTGGAGGAAAAAGTTCAACGCTGTCGGCAGGACATAGGAAGGCTGACACAATATGAAAATGGCATCAGAACAATCAAGCTGAAATCGTTGGTGGAATCGATTATCTATCGAAATCGCAAGCACTCAAGCTATGAAGAAGGAAAACACAACAGTAAAGCAGTGCATCGACACACTGAAACAAAACTCAGTGTCTACCCGAGAGATTGCGAAGATATAAAGAGAGCACAGGAGGAAACAAGATAACATCTCCTTTGAAAACTCGGAGAAAAATTTCTACAGACATCTGGATGGAAAACAACAGAACTCCCCAAACATCTATCCGAATAAGGATGACATGGAAAAATCTGGACCGAACAACTGTCAACACCTACTACTTACAACAAAAATGCCGAGTGGATAAAAAACGACGAGAAAAAACTCAACACAACACACCGCACAAATGTCCCTTACGGTCATCACAGAACAAGAGCTTTCGGATATTCTCAAAGAAATGCACAACTGGAAATCACCTGGACAAGACGGGCTCCACACGTTTTTTGACTGAAAAAATTCAACTGTTTGCATAGTAATTTAACTAAGGCAATTAATGAAATTCTACGAGGTGCAGAGGGTATGCCCTCCTTCCTGACAGAGGGTATAATTATCTTCTGCCAAAAAATCACAAAGTACAGACGATCCAGCAACGTACAGGCCAGTGACATGCCTGCCAACTATGTACAAGCTCATAACATCTTGCATTACACGTCGACTATACTCCCATTGCGAACGAAATAATATAATTGCATCAGAACAGAAAGGATGCTCCAGGGGTGCAAGGGATCCAAAGAACAACTGATAATCGACTCTATAATCTGCAACCAAGCCTATAAGAGAGGAGAAATTTGTTCACGGCTTATCTTGACTACAAGAAAGCTTTCGACTCCATGCCGCATGAATGGCTCATAAAAGTTTTAGAGATCTATAAAGTAGATCCAAGAATAGTGAGCTTTCTCAAAACAGTTATGTCAAATTGGCGAACTAACATCGAAATCAGCGGAACAGGCATAAGAACTGGCACAGTATCCATCAGGAGAGGAATTTTTCAAGGAGACTCTTTGAGTTCATTGTGGTTCTGCATGGCAATGAACCCGTTATCAACCATTTTAAAATCCTCCAGAAAGGGATTCAACCTGAAAGGCAACACTAGCAATATGTTGATAACCATCTTTTATACGTCGATGACTTAAAAACTGATTGCAGCAAACAGAGACACTAGAGTGCCTACTACGACTAGTGGAGATGTTTCCAAAGACGTCAGCATGACTTTGGACTGGACAAATGTCGTTCCCTAAATATAGCAGGAGGGAAAATCCAACAGACACCTCTCACCTTATCTAACGGAGAAGAAATAAAGGCAATGCTGGCAGGTGATCTATACAAATACCTAGGTATGAAGCAATGTCAAAGGATAGACCAACGAGTGATGAAGGACGAACTAACAGCAGAGTTCACCAGAAGAATGAGGAGCGTTCTGAAAACGAAACTGAACAGCAGACGAAAGAAATCTCACAAAGCTGTTAACACCTACGCTTGCTCAGTTTTCACCTACTCTTTCGGAATAGTGAAGTGGAGTAATACAGATCTCGATCGTCTCCAACGGAAAATGAGAACACTATGTACAAAGGCCAACAAGCATCATCCTAAATGCTGTGTTGAAAGAACAACAATTCCAAGAGAACTCAAGGCGGACAAGGCTTTGTGGAATAAAGAAAATGGCAGCTGAACAAATAAACAACTGAGAAATTATTTTATAGATAAAGCAAACACATCGGACTTACATAAGATACTGATTGAAGCAGATTGTTCAACACCTCTATTACTAAGCGAGCACCCTCATGAAAACACCACACAGACGGATAGTGATAAAATTCAAAGATGGGAGAGAAAAGCCCCTACATGGAAGACACCTGAACGAGGTCACCCAGGAACATGTCGACATTCCTGCGTCGAACTACTGGCTGACTTCTGGAAGATTGTTTCCTGAGACAGAAGGTTTCCTCCTTGCCATTCAAGATCAAGTAGTGCAAACTAAAAACTACCAGAAATATATCATGAAGGATAGGAGCCTCACCGACGATAGATGCCGCTACGGATGCCAAACATCAGAAACAATCCAACATATACAGGAGGCTGCCAAATGTTTGCTGGAAATGAATATAAGAGTCGACATGATGCAGTTTGTAAATACTTCATCAGGAACTCGCCGTCAAATGAAGATTCTGCAGTCCGAAACAATTCCATATTATAAGTATCAGCCTGAAGTAATACTGGAAACACAACCTTTACAGGTTATACTGGGACCGCACAGTACTTTTTAACAAATTTAACGGTTGCTAATAACAGGCCAGATATAATCCTAGTGAAGAGAAAAAAGAGAAGAGAGCAATACTTATAGACGTAGCCATCCGAACAACAACAAATCTACGTCAAAATATGCTGCTGAAAAAATATCGAAATTCGAGAGGGCTTGAACTTCAGATTAAAAGGCAGTGGGGAATGTCTAGTACCAGAACCATTCCCATTCCTCAAGCCTCAAGTCCAACTCAAGGAGCTAGATTTGGATGAAAACCTGTTTAAAGTAATGCAAAAAGCAGTACTACTTGGTACTGCTAGAACGGTAAGGAAGTTTGTAGGTCACGATGGACACCAGGAAACAACCATGGAGGGAAACATTGCAAAAACAACTACCACGACATCAACCGAGAGATCCAGGACAAGCAACGAAGGACGAACAACCCAGGACCCAGGAGAAGAGAAAACACCGAAGACCTCAGAGCTCAATCCCCCTGATACTTGCTATCCGGGATGAGTGAATGTTCCCTAGTAGGGAGTGTGATAGCGATCCGCTAGGGGGGTGTGAAAAATCACACCCTTTCTACGCTAATAGGCTCAAGTCGATAATAAACAAAATAATTGAGACGTGATAATTCGTCTCTCCCCAAGACATAGGAACTCAAAAACAATACAAATTATATTCTTCCTGGTTGTTAGATTTCTATTTCATCATTCACAATTTATATTTAAAGTTTAGTCGAGAATTCTAGATTCCCATTGATATCGAAGATCGATTGATTAATTTCATAAGCAGCATTTCGAAGTGACGACATCGTCGATTTGATTCTGCAGAAGGCACCATCGCGCACAATTCTACGAATGCGTTTGTGTGGCCCATTAACCTTGGCCTTGTTTCCATTAAGAATCAGCACCCTAAAATCGAAAAATCAACACTGCGATAGTTATAATCTGAACACGCGAACCTTAATCACTTTCATTTAAGATTGCATTTGTTCGAATTTCAATTTCAATAACCACTCACACCTACCTGAATCGCACTGCCGTTCGGGAAATTGAAACGAATAAAACAAAGACTGTGCTGCTAAATGAAATAGCTCTTCTTGAAATAATGATGAAAAAAAACGAGTTTTTACTGCAGAAAAGCCATGGTTTGTCTAGCACATGGGTTCGAATTTTTCTAGCGCTAGGCCGCTGAAAAAAAAACTAGTCCGTTCACGAAGGTTGAGCCATGGAAATTTGGTATTCCACTGTGTATATTAAAATGTTGGTTATGTTGTTTATTTTCTTGTCAGATTGATACGCAATGTTGTCAATATTGCATAGAGTTCTCTGTTAACTCGGAAGCTCGTCAGACGAGGCCGCCGGGTAGGTCATTCGTCACGTTGACTTTATTTTACGTTATGACAGAAAATACTGCCAACTCAGATAAATAAACAAAACGCCGCCTACTATGCGCTCAACTTTTCGTAAACGAACTATATATAATATTGTTCGTTGAGGAATTTAATCAAGTCATCTATTTCTTTCTAGGTATGCGAAGAAAACACTGAGAAAACATGTAGAAAAATTCGCTGTGCTCAAAAGCATGGTATCTGAAATTGCCACTGCTGTTGGTCTTGACGAAAAATCTCTGCTGAACAGCGAGATCGAGGATCTTGAAAACGACTAGAAAATGTGAGGGAATCATTAACATTATCACAGACGTGCTGAAGAACAATTCAATCTACAAGAAAGAAAACAAAGGCAAAATTAAAGAAACTAAGGATCTCATACATTCCATCAAACTGGTAAGATATTTCGAGGAAAAAAATTATAAAAATTCTATTTTTACCTCGTTTTTACAGAGTACAATTGGTGTGAACTCAAGTGACGTTAAAGATGAACAAAGCTGAAAACTGTCAGAGACAATTTATTGGCTTTAGGAAAAGCTGAAAGTCAAATTCAGTTAGTCCGAAACCAAAACTATAGAAGTTAGCCAGACTATACGTACTGAAACCACAGTCTTAGAAGTTCTGGAATTATGGCAGGAAGTTTTCAAGGACAACATTCCCAACAGTATCACAAACTCAGTTCGAGGTTGGGTCAAGAACGCAGACGCAGCAGCTGCTTCAGGCTTTGGCAAGAATATCTATTGAACGTACAACAGTTCCTACAGGGTTCGATACCAAGCGCACTATTACAGTTTGTCTGATCACCAACATCTA